>JANHAO010028263.1:0-10653 GCA_026873985.1 Saraca asoca
AATATTTCATATTTTAATATATTATTTATCATATTAAATTTTCTTCTAAAACATGTCATTGTAATTTATTATTTATTACATTTTTCTTTGAGATTTAAATAATTAAAATTTATTATATTTATTAGATTTTCCTTTAAGAAGTAAATAATTACAATTTATTATACTTACTAGATTTTTCATTAAAAAATAAATAATTATAATTTATTATACTTATTTCTAAATATATTTACCTAGGCCGGTTCTCCCTCCAACGCGATCTCAGTTTCCTAAAGCTTCCCCTTGCTACTATTGTGTTCTTCAGCATTTGCCAACTCCAGCACTTCAGCCTAACGTTGACCAACCATTTCTAGCCATTGTTTCTTTCCTTTTAGCTCCCCGACGTTTTTTCCTCTCATGCGCGTTCCCTCCAGTCGAAACCCTAACTATGCTACCGTTGACCAATTGCGTCCCTTATTTAGCCTAGCAAACTCGAGCCACTGTCGTCTTCTTCTCTTCCTCCTCTAGCGTCCTCCTCTTCATCAGTGTGACTCAGCAGCGATCTTTTTCCTCTATTCCAAGTGGTTTGGTCAATACCCCCAATCAGCTCACCGATAGCGTTCTGGCTCACTGGTGGTGTTTTAGCGTGAGCCAAGCTGGTCATTAATACTTTAGACTTTGATGAGTAATCCTAGAACAAAAGATATATTCTATAGTAACTCTATAGGTAGTTTGCAAGAAATTTCCCTTGAAACCTTTATTGTTTTAACTAGAAGAAATTTAGAATTCTCTTGTTGTTTTGTATTGTCTTGCTTCAGTAGAGTTCCTATCAAAGGATTAAGCATATTAATGTTGAATTTTGGAGCTTCAACTGACTTAGCTTTTTAAGGATTTTCTAAGGTGAGTGGACAATTTTTCTCACTTAATGATCCCATGTGTAAATATAAAATAATTTTATCATATGAAATATCACTAATCCTTTTTAAAAATGAGATTTTCCTATACATTAAAATGGTTTCAAAAATATATTCACATATTGTATGTGTACATGAAATGTTTTAACCGTGATAAAATTATGCACTTTCATCTTGCCTTATATTATTGGAATTGTCAATCTTATTTTTCTATGTGATGACTAGATATGAAAATGCATCAATAGGTTTATGTATGTTTTGATAAATGTTGCTTACCCAAAACAGTATTTTCATGTTACGTGATACTTTTAGATTATTGGTTGAGATACTGGACCCATTGAGAAATTTATTGGTAACCTTCAAGTGCACTTATGAACAAAACATTTTATAGGTGAGATGGATGGATTGGAGCGGTGTGATAGAGTTATATTTAAAATGTATGGTTACCTCTGAAAATTTTTCCATTGGGGTTTCAGTTGGTTGTTTTGTATATGTATTATTACATTATATAAAACTTATTGAATAATATCTTATGTTCACTTATGTTCACGTCGTGATGGATATTTTCCATAGTATCATGTATTGTTGTATATTTCAATCTGTTAAATATCATATTACAATTGTTTAACTGTCTTAATGGATGAAACTTCCAAATTTGTTGTGAGATTATGACATTTAAATAGATAAGCATATTTTCACAGCCATATATATATACACTTTTAAATATGATTTTTAAATGGGATTATTGGGTGATAATGGGAAACTCACTCGTTCATTTCCATGTTTTTCAGAGTTAGAGGGTATTTATGTTATTTCCCCCATATTGTCCTGACTCAGGATCTACTCACTGATCGAGTGGATCACCCAATGGAGATTTAAGGTATAATTGTGGTGTAAAGTCTGACAATTGATAAGATTGTATATGCATGCGTTGTGTATAATTACTGGATGCCCAGTATATGTAAATTGTATAATTTAGGTCATTGCATATTATTATGTTGTTATATAAGGTGTGATAGGCGTGTACCCCTTTGATGTTGTACAGGCCATGAGGCCAGGTGTCCAAAAAACAGATGAAACTATGTCAGATTTTTACAAGAATTTAATATATGAATATTTCATCATGAATTGATGAAATAGTGAATCATTGAAATGTTAATTGTATTGTAAGGTTTGTAGGGGGTTTCCTAATAGAAGGAGTTTCTTGATGGTGACCTTCTATATCAATCACATTTCATAGATCGAGGCGTGACAGACTACAACTTTGAAAGTCATGTGTAAATTCATGAACTTTGCAGTTAAGTTATTTTGTTCCACATGTGTTACTGTATTAATTAATTTGCATCATGAAGATATCCAATTTTGCAACAAAAATGAATATTCTAGGTAGATTGATTTAGTCAAGCATATTTTTAATTGTTACAGAAAAATTCATGGCAGTCAAACTATTATTGTTATTAAATTATAATCAACATGTGTACATTAATTATTACTCTGATTTCTCCGATTTGATTTTGAAAGTCCAAGGAAGCAATATTATTGATGAAAATTCATATAAAAAGCAAGGATAACCCATAATATAAGGAATTTAGAACAAGAATTGATTTAAAATGAATAAAACTATGGAAGATGGAGTTACAAGTCAAAGTTGAATAAATAATATTATTTTACATGCACATAATTAATTGAGAATTTTCGTACGCAATTAGCAAAGGAACATGGAGCCAACATAGACCTACCAGCCACCCAAAACATAAATGTTTTAGGATTGATTTGCATTAGTGTATTTGGAGGTGAATGAAGTGCGCTTTACATGGTGTTCAACAAGTTATATACTATATTCTCAATCACTAATGCAATATTGATTTAGTGACAAGTCATAAATGCGGATTGTTAATCTTCATGCCTCTATTATTTCATTTGAAAATTGATTGATGAAATAAATTATTTATATAGAAAAATATTTACACTTTAATTATTTCATCCATGTCACATCGATTTAGAAATTGATATTTATTTGAGTAAAGTTGTAAGTTAAAACAATTCACGTTGATTTTTTAATTAACGCATAAAATAAGAAATGACATCAATTTCTAATATATAATTGATATTTTTTTATTTGAAAAAATTTTATATGTTGATTTTTTTAATGAAAAAATAATTTTTTTCTTTATACTAAAAATATTAATTTTTATCATAAAATGATGTCTTTTCTCAACCATTAAATACATTAATTTTATAAAATAACTGACGTAACAATATCGGTTTTTAAAAAATCAATGTCATTAAAGAACAAAAAGGCTTCAATTTTATATAAAAATACATCTTTTACCTTAAAAAAAATGTTACTAAGTACATTTTTACCGAAACATGTTAGCTCCTGCTATTTCTATTTTTGCAGAATAACCATCAAACTAAAATTTATAATTACCAAATACAATCCTAATTTCAACAATTTCAAACATTTTCACTGAATCAATAAAAAATTTAAAATATTACAAAACTAAATTAAAATCAAAACATATCAAATTAATAATAAGTCTATAAAAAATAATCATTTACTTATTGGTACAGTAAATTCTCTTAATTGTACTTTTCCTTTAGTTAAAATTCCTCTTATAATGCACTTTTTAACATTGGTGAGAACTTCAGGTAAGAAATATTTTAAATATTGTCGTGTCCATCCATATAAATCTAAGTTCCATTTTTATATATACAATTCATGAAAGTTAATTTACCTAAAAGACAAAATTTTATATTTTATGAAATTAGCAAAATGATATATGTATTTTTATGTAAGTAATTAAATTAAATTTATATAAAATTGGTTGTAGCATTCTTACCTAAGAGCAACCATTCAAAAGACTGTATAAATTATATATTATTACTAGATGACTAAATTCCTTTTTAAGGCAATTTCTACTTTACTAAAATCAAACAATTTTATTATCAAATCATATTAATTTTAATAAGCACATAATTAAGTATAAGCATCTAAATTAAAAATCATATAGTTGCCTACATATATAATAAATGCAATCAATTACCTTTAATTTTTCCTATTTTTTTTTCTAGGAAGACCTTCAATTCATATCCCTTTATCATGATCATTTCACGCATAGAACTTTTCCAAGTTGCTTTCATCATTCATTGGAGGTAGTCCTGAAGAGAAATGATGGGTCTTTTCAATATCATTACTTATGTGTTCTTCATCCCCATTACCTGCTGTCTGTTTCTTCCCTTGAAGAACTACAATCCACTTCTTAGTCAATTTGTGATATAAAAAACTTGTTTTACTTAGAATGTCATTATGAACGGTTCCCCTTATAACTCTCCCTATTAAGATCCACCAACGTGAATGCTAACTCATTAACTCAAATGTCATTATTATTCTTAATCTATTTACATCGAAACACAAACACAAATTTCCATTACTAAACCTAATAAATGAAACAATGTATTCTATATTAGCAATAGATTTACATAATTTTGTCAACAAATCCATCAACAAAAATAATTTTTTTAATGATGAAAATTTTTTAGAAATAATCTCAACGTGCATTGCTAATTCTGTTAGTATGATAAATTTTAAAAGTCTTACTTCCAAATATCATCGATAAATTTGGCAGGAATTGGAGTTAAATTTAGTGACAGAAGTGCTCCCTCCATCACTGAAGAATAAATGTTTCGTGAAAAATTAGGCCAATTAAAACATTATTTTCTTACAGAATATCTATCAATAATTCCATCACTAAATACTTGTCGTTAAAGTCCATTGCTAAATAGTCAAATTCTTGTAACATTTTAGTAAACAATAATCAAATCAAAGAGACAAATCTCAGATGGTTAAAAAAATTTAAAAAAAAACTTAGAAAAAATCAATAGACAAACAAATATTATACAGAGAAGAATATTTGTTCGCTATAATATGTTTTCAATAATGTAACTAACAAATGGGATTATATATAGCAAACTTAACTCTTTATCTTAATTAAGGGTGATCACAAAGTATAATTGCTTATAATCGATCGATTGAATGCAAAATTGATTAGTTAAGAGCAGTTTAAATATGCAATTTGATTTGTAATAGTTGAATTTTTGAAAAAAATTTCAAGTCACAGTTAATAGCAGTTTAACAATCTTTAACAGTGTAGACCTGCACTTGACCGATATGCCACCAAATTTTAATGAAACTACATCGTTTCATTGAATAATTCTATTCCAAACCCAAGATTGACATCATTCATGCCTACAGTTAAGGTCAATTTGGGTTACAGATGCTGAAATGGACATAGAATTTGTCCAATTTTTTACACTTTATTAAGTTAAATTTTCTAGTCCAATCAATCGATTAGAATTGCTCATAACCGGTCAAAATTGATGCTCACGGTTAAGGTTGATTGACAGTGTAGTTTTAGTCAAGTTTGGGTTAAAATATTGGACATATGGATAGAGTCAGTTACATAAAAAAAATGTATTAACTAGTTTTAATTGACCATTTCCCACCCTTAATCTTAACAATCTAACATGATTCGTCTTGTTATATGTAGCTTTTCCCTTTATATAATGACAAATTGAATGGTGAAACTTCTCAATTAGAGTGGATTGATAGAGTGGGATCATGCTTAGTGGCAAAATAACTTGCACAAGGAGCAAGGTCAACAGTATACCATGGAAGTGGCCCATCGAGCACACTCTGACGCTCAAGTTAGCTTCAAAAATAGAGTTTTAGTATGAGTAGTGAGAATGAATTGCATAAAAGAGATACATAAGAGTTTATATAGGTATCCGGCATGCCATTTGGTATGCTTATGGACAAATAGGGAACATCCACATGTTTATGATGTATCGTTAGCGTGAACGAGATTCTCATTTTGTAATTGATGGTATAATGACACCATTCATGCATGTTCTTGAGTATGCTAACTTGTATAAGGTTCTCTAATAGGCTTGATAGCCATGCTGTAGATAAATTGATCAATTAAGGACCCTTGATGCTCAAGTGTGTCTGTACATAACCCTCAGGGTATTGCTTTCAAGTGCTAAGTTTTACTTGTAAGGACTTGGACTTGTTTATGGGATTGTGATCCAGTCATTTAACTATAGGCTTGCTTTTGATGGACTTTGATCGATCAATCTATCTGTTAAGTCGATCAACTAGTCATGTCTTGACCTAGTTGGTCAACTGTGGCTATGTGAATTGATGCTTTTCGATAATTTGTTGTGCTTGGGTCAATTGACGAGTCGAAGTCCAATGGTTGTTCATTTTGGATTATGTCAAATGGAAAAGGGGAGATCACATTAACATGTGTTGTGATTTGCAACAATATTTTCTTAATTGCTTTTGAGGTATTCAAGTTAAGTTGTATAGTGCACAATAACATAATAATTGGGCCATGGAAGAAATATTTAGACTAATTTAACACTTTTATCCTTGAAAAATATTTGCTTTCTCAATTTCATTCTTTAAAGATTATTTTTTTTAATTTTATCATTCAATATTTTAATTTGAGTCGATTGAATCATACAATTACTTAACTTGTTAAATTAATAATAAAAATGATAACATGGCCTAATGGAATTGCCACTTGGCTATTGAAAGGTGATATAAAAAACAAATGAATTTTATCTAAAACAAAGCTTTAATTTAAACGAAATGATTTTTAGATCATTAAAAAAAAAAAATCTTTAGTCTTAATAAACTTTATACTTCTTGGACTCTCTGACATTAAATTGAACACTTGGAATGGATTAAAAAATTCCTTAATATAAATAAAATCAATGAATATTCTTTCCCGCGTTAATCATATTTTATTGTTATAAAAGCATGAGATCATATTAAAAATTATAAAATAATAATTGTATTTAGAATTTAAAGAAGAACTAACATTAGACATGAAAATATGTACTTTTTTTTTTTCACTTTGTTGATTAAACTTTTTTTAGTTTTTAATAAGATTTACATATAGTTTTTTAGATAAAAAATAGAGGATTTTTTTTTTGTTGTAAAATGAGAGTAGAAATTTGATAAAGATAGAGCTCTATGTTGCTTTGCATTACAAGAGAAAATAAGTTTTGTTTTATTTATTTTTTTTCAACTTTTTATTGAATCAAAATAAAAATAGTATTTTTTCTTTCTATATTAATAGATTTATTTTTTTTCTAAATTTATGTATTTTTTTCATTTCATCATATAATGCCAAAGTGCCAATTATTTTGATTATGTCAATTTTTTATAACTAATTTAATAAATTAACTAATAGTTTAAACTAATTGTTTCAAATTAAAATGGATATAATTTATCTTTAAATGATAAAATTGAAAGAGTGAATGCCTATGAAAACATTGAATTGTTGGATGAATTATTACTCCACTAACCATTATACAAGCATTATGGACTTGCAATGTACAAAGCACATGAGAAAGCTAGCAATAAAGCCACAGATTCCCTTAGCCAATTTGCGTTCACACCAAACCACATTTCCCTCCCAAGTAATTCTACAATCTAACTTTTTTTACTTACTTAACAAAATATAATATAATTTAAACAAATTATCTCTTATCCAAATATGTTTAGTTGCTGGCTAACTGCCTTGCATGTAAAACCAAAAGAAAAGCAGTCCTTGAACGTAAGCTTAACCATTCCACCCAGACAGCTCTATTTCCCAAAAATTGGTCAATGGTTCTCTTACAAATTTTTATTTTATTTTATGAAGAATTTAATCTTTAAAAAATTTAAATATTTTTATTGTTAAATTATTTTTTATTAAGATTTATAGATTCATTCATTTTAAAATTTTAAAAAAAATAAACATATTCAAATTCTTAAAAAATCATCATTGCATTAATCTTCAACTAATCACTTGCCGTACAAAATTACAATATCATCCAACCTGCATAAAATATAGCATAACATTAAATTAATTTAGTTTGACTCTTTCTCCCCCTTCTGTCTCCTCGCTTTTCCTTTCTATCTATATATCATCCAACTTGGTACTATCTCCAAAATCCTGTCGTCTTCCTTATCTTTCTCATTTTCCCTCCATCCGACCATTATCACAATGGAAAATTGCCTAAAGCACCAATCTTCGCCCAAATACATAAAGGAAGAGGAGAAGGAGGACGAAAGGAGCTGGCCTGAAAAGCAAGCAACTTTTGCAACAAAGGATGTTACTAGCAATATTATAACGAGAGATAAAGATAAAGATCACTACAAAGCAATTGGAAGAGTTACTTGGGAAAGTGGAAGTGAAGGACCTGAAAGTGGAACAGGTTTTGGCAGAGTTAAGGGACAATAGCACTCGTTTTGAGGCGCATCAAAGGCCTTGGAGGCTTGCTCTGCAATGCATTCCTGAGATCAATTGAACTCAGTTTAGCTTTAGCTTAGGATAGTAGCAGAGACTTGGCTTCTGGGATCAATCCTGTGGATTTATTTTTCTATCACTTTCTAGAGCAAAAACAAGGGTCTTTGCTTTTAGGATTTGCTCTTTGTGTATAAAGGATAATATTTTGTTTTGCGAGTTTTACTTGGATTAAAAATTTTGTGCAGACAAAAAGGGCTTGAAAGTTTGAGTTTTGGCTTTCTATAATTATAATCTTATGGATATAAACATGGATTCAGCCTTTCAACTTACTTAATGTGGGTTGTAAAGTTTTTAAAATGTCCCAACATGCTCCACTACATCAACTAATGTTGGGATCAAAGAAAGATGGTAGAAAGTGATTGGGTACGTAGGAATGTGAGTTGGTTTGGTAATATAACCAGCCAGGAAGGAAGGAGCAGAGGAGCTTCCATATCTTAAGAAAAGTCTATCAAACACACACACAATTGCATGGTTTGAAATATTAATTTTGATTGCATTGACATGGGCAACTTGTAGTAGAGGACATTGCTACTTCTCTGTCCTTGCTTCTATTCTCCCCCTGAATTCCTCTGACAAATAGACTAATCTAACCATACATATTTAGTTTAACGGACAAAAATTATTTGATAAGTACTAATCATAATCTTAAATCAAAATTTATCATGTGATTCCAAACAAATTAAACAACTCATTAAGGTTTAAACATTAATCACACTACACCAATTAATTAAAATAAAATACAATTACTATTATTAATAATAAATGTAATTACATTTATTATTAGTACTATCATTATTATTATTGTCATCTACGTTATTTGCATTTTTTTATTAAAAATATCTTATTCAAACAATTTCTTTTATATTATTATTAGTATTATTCATTAATTTATATATTATTACTTTATATTAGTTTTTTATGTATAATAATTAATTTATATAATATACTATTAGTTTTAAGTTTTATAATAATAATTTTTCATAAATTTTATTTATTGAGTTTTCTTTTAATTTTAATTTTATTAAAATGTAACATTTATTTTAATAAATTTGTATAATCTATATTGATAATATTAAATATATAAACTCATTTAGTATTGAAAGTGGTTTAATAATATCTTAATATATATATATATATTCAAATTATAATTTTAATATATAATGCATACATTAATTATATATAATTAGACTAACGAACAAATTAACACTTATTTGTCTTAAATTTTTATTGAGTTGAATTATTTCATACCAAGTTCTTCCCAAATCAATCACTGCCCTTGTTTAATTTCAGATTAAGTAAAATTATATTAATTCCAACCCAAGCCATTAAACCTAACTTATTTGACACCCCTACTCATCTCAGATTTCTGAATGAATTTGTCTGTGAAATTTAGATATTAAATACATTAAGCAAACCCATAAACTATTTTTTGGAATCCAAAATTGATGTAATTTAATTTAATTAATCATCATATCCCTATAAACATCAATATCCTTAAATCAGTCTAACATATTCAACTTCTCAGCAAAGAAGAATTTGAATCCATTACTCAGTTTTGTGAAAATGTCATAAGCTCTTCTTAATACCCTTAATCCTATTTTCAATTATCATCAATTCCTTGGCTTCTAAAAAAAGAAGCATTCTTCTTGTTTTAATGAATCCAAACACAAACTTCTCAGATAGATAAATGATGGATTTTTCCTATAATATAATGACAAGCACCAAGAAACATCTTCATAAAATTACAGTTTGTCATAAAGTTACAACACTATTTTGGATTTCCAAGCCGAAATTATTCACTTTTATTTTACTTAGAATGATAGATAAGTTGACAGTCATGGTGCAACAAGGAAATAGAGATTCATCAAACCTAAAGGGACAACTGTAAATTTGTATCTTACACATGCAGAACACATTATCATCATCTATATTCTTGGAAATTGACGTGTCCAGTCGCTTCTGCATGCTGCATTGCCTCCTGAATTAATATTAGTACACAGAATCGTAAGATCGAATGAAGATTAAACTTAAGCTGAACAAGAACATATAACCTGAACCAAGGAATTAGGTAAATGAGGAATGACCTTCTGACCAACTACTCCAATTTGACATACTCCGCAGCGCAGGGTGAAGTTGGTGGTGTCTGTATAACTCCGTTTCCTGAGAAAATTCAGGCTTGTAATTTACATATAGCAGAGGCACAGAAAAAAAAAAAAGGTACAAAATACAAGGAACCATGATCATGCTAAAATTAAGAGTGAGAGACCACTCAATGGTGTCTTTGATTAAATAGAAAAGAATCAAATTGAAGGGATTTAAAATAAGGGAGGAAGAGAAAGTTCTTGAAAACACTCTCCAAAAGTTTTATTTTCCTGAGAAAACAATAAAACTTATTTTTG
>JANHAO010028264.1:0-10654 GCA_026873985.1 Saraca asoca
TAAAACTTGCACTTGTGAAAGATCATTTTAAAAACTTGTTTGAAAAATATTTGATTTTAAATCACTTCAAGAGATTTATTGCTACATCAATTTATTAGTTTTGATAATTTTATTTGTATCAAGTTTGACTAGAATTTCACTTACAAAAGATCTTATAAAAGATAAAATGATTACTAAATGAAGTTATGGAACTCTTGAATCATATGTACTTTAATCTTGCAAAAATAAATATCAAACATTAAAATATTTGATTAGATACAAATTGTTTTCAACATTTAAACCAAAAGGAAATATACTAACAAAATGATCATATAAAAAATGCTAACAATCACTAAAATGTTAACAAAGACTTGTCTTCCCTATCAAAACCTTCATCACAACCCTCACTGCTTTGGTCCATTTCCTTTTAAGGTTTATCTTGTAAAGCATTTAAGGCAACCTTTCATGGACATTTTGCCACTCTCTAAGGCCCCTTGCATAAGAAATAGGCTAGGCTCTTAGACTTCCTTTTGCTGATAGACGTTTGGGATGATCTAGAAACTTATAAGTGGGGAGACATCGCATTGTCTTCTCCCCCACTCTTGGAATTGCCACCCTTGCTTGACTGGCCACCATCAACAGTATCCATGTCCCCTTCATAGGACTTCCTTCAAGGAAAGCTAATGTTGTAGTTAGACAAGTGTTCAACAGCGATCACCGCTTTCGTGAGGCTTTAAACTCTCCTCCTTTGGAGTTCAATGGTAGCTTCCTATGATAAGCCCTCCATGAACCAGAATAGCTTATCATTTTTAGTTATATCCCTTATATCCAACATAATTGTCATGAACATCTTCACATAGTCCTGAACTGATCCTATTTGTCTCAACTTTCACAATTTTCTTCAAGCTAGATAGTCCAAATTTTTAGGATATAAGTGCACCTTCAATTCCTACTTGAGCTCTTCCCAAATATTGATACTACAACTTCCCTCCTGAATTACCTAGTACTTAGTCCTCCACAAGACCTTAGCATTGTTTGTGAGGAATATGGTGGCTCGATTTAACTGTTCTTTCTCAAAAGTAATGCCAGCTACTTAGAAATATTGGTCCATATTGAACACAAAATTCTCAACCTTTTTGTGCATCTCTCTCCCCCACATATGGCCTTGGTTTAGGAATTCTCACTTTCCCTCTTTGCTCTTAGACACCACCCTCTTGCAAATCATTCCCAATGGCCATCATCAATACCTTTACTAGGGCTACTATATCACTTATCTTAACATGAAGAGTTGTCACTACATCCTTCACCTCGTTGGTAAGGTCTTTTATAGCATCCCCTAAATCCTTTAAATTGTTCTCAATTGCATCAAGCCACTCACCAAATTACGAAAATTCACTAGTTCTTGTGCCTTCAACTATCACACTAGCTCCAAGATTTAAGACTCAATGCTCAAGAGATTCCTAATTCTTTGCCCTTCGAAAGACTTCAAGGATCTCTTTATTTTCCAAATTTCTTATGGCTTTAGCTTCTTATTTGAGATTCTTGATTGCTACATCAGTTGCATCAAAGTGTTTAGCAAATATCATTTTCTTTGACATAATGGCATATCAACAGGGTATAGTGGAAAACAAAGAAGCGTGGTCTCAACCACACTCTAATACCAAACTATCATGGTTCAGGAAGTCGATTGTTAGAATATGCAGTGCTTAAACTCTTTGCTTGGTACATAGTCAATTAGTACTTGAGAATAAGCCAACTAATTGGTCATACACTATCTAAGTTTTGAAAATAATGGACAACATCTATAATTTATAACACATCGAGTCAACCACAAGCACAAATCACATAGTACATAGCAACCAAATCACATATAAAGGCAACCAAGTTATTCACATAGACAATCAGAATATGTTCATGTAATTCAAACAAATACGGATAATTACGACTAAAAGGTAATAAATTCTGCAAGACAATATTTTGATTAAAGAGGAGCTACTTCTTTATTCACATTTAAAAGCCTCAATACAAATTAATACAAATTCATGAGTGTGTAGGGAAGGCTTAGAGCCACACATTCGATCCCCTAGACGAATGTTTTGATGGCCACACAGGGTCATCAGACACTCCCCCCTAAAAGAACATTATAAGCTAAAGCCCAAATGGCAGGAGTAGACATACTTTTTCTGAGTTAATATAAAGACTTTTCTCTTAGCTCCTAAGAGTATGTTTGATATCAATTATATTTTTTTATTCCTGGGAAAATGAGGTAGGAATAAAAGTTTTCCATGTTTTGTACAAGAGATAAAAAATTATTCTCAGGCATAAAAGATGCCCAAGAATAAAATTTGTGAAGGAAAGTTAAAAATTTTATTCCCACCTGTAAGGGTGGGAAAGAAATATTCTCAGGCATAAAAGATTCCCAAAAATAAAATATTCCTGGAAATAAAATATTTCATGAACCAAACATATCCTAAGGGTTCTAATGTGATCGATGCAAAGATAAAAATTCAAGAATCATAACCATGTGCTTATCTACTCATACTAGACAAGTTATCTTAGTCAAAATTACATAAACACCCTCAATACTAGGAAAAATTAGAAAAATAATCTATGTGAGAATTTTCTCTCAAATTCATGCCATATGATCTTCTCTTCATACTTAATTTTTATGTCAAGTTTCATCCAAATCTGACTATATTTGCCTATCAAATTTGGTCACAAGTCCTGAATTGTGACACCCACCTAACACCTATCACAAATAGAGATTTGTGACCAAATTTGGCAAGCAAATATACTTGGATCCAGACAAAACTTGGCACAAAAATCAAGCATAAAGAGAAGATCATGTGGCATGAATTTGAGAGAAAAGGCATGCATAACTTATTTTTCCTATTTCCCCATTTTTAGGGTATTTATATAATTTTGACCAAGGTAACTTATCTGGTATGAGTAGATAAGCACATGATTGTGATCCTTAGATATTTATATTCATGTCCATGTATTGTGGCACATTAAAACATGTTGAACTAAGAGAAAAATCCTGATGTCAACTCAAAAAAAGTATGTCTACTTATGCTATTAGGGCTTTAGCTTAGAATGCTCTTTAAGAGCAAATGTCCAATGACTAGAGGTGGGCATCAAGTTATTACTCTAAGGGATCAAATGTGTAGCTTGGTGCCTTCCCTACACACTTAGGAGTCTATAACAAGGCTTTATATGAACAAAAGGAGTAGTCCCTCTTCAATTAAAATATTATCACACAAAATTTATCCACTTTTAGTCATATTCATCTATATCTATTTGAATTGCATGAATACATCATGCTTGCCAATATTAATGACTTGTTTGCCTTTATATATGAATTGATTACTTATATGATATGTGATTTATTGCTTATGGTTGCCCCAATGTGATATAAATTGTGCGTATTGCCCATTATTTTTGGAACTAAAATGGCGTGTAACTAGTTAGATGGCTTATTCTTAAGTACTAAGTAACTAAATATTGAGCAAAAAGACTAAGCATTACACATTCTAACAATCAAGCTACTGAATTATGACAATTTGATATCATAGCATGGTTGAGACCATGCTTTTTTGTTTTCCATTGCACCATTTCAATATGCCCTTTTAAGTTAAAGAAAATGACATCCATTGAATGCTTTGATGCAATTGATGTTGCAATTGGGAATCTAAAGAATTGCTAAAGCTATAAGAAATTTGGAAAGTGAAGAGATCCCTGAACTCTTTTGAAAGACTAAACATTAGAAATCTCTCAAGTATTAAGTCTTGAATCTCGAAGTTAACATGAAAGTAAGGCATGGGGACTAGTGATGCTCTATAAGTCTGTGAATGGCTTATTGCTATTAAGAACACATAGAAGGACTTGGGGATGCTATGAAAGACTTTACCAATGAGGTGAAAGATATTGTAGCAGTTATTCATGCAGAGAGGAACGACATAGTAGCCTCAGTAAAGATATTGATAATGGCCATTAGGAATGGTTCACAAGAAGGTGGTACCTCATAGCGAAGAGGAAAGGTGAAAATCCTTGAACCATGACCATATGCAGAAATGAGATACGCACAAAAGCTTTAGAATTTTGTACTTGATATGGACCAGTATTTCCAAGAAGCTGGCATAACTTCTGAGGAAGCTCAATTGAACTGAGCTACCATGTTCCTCAGAGACAATGCTAAGGTCTAGTAGAGGACTATGTACTAAGAGATTTATAAAGGAAGGTGTAGCATCATTACTTGGGAAGAGCTCAAGCAGGAATTGAAGGTGCACTTTTATCTTGAGAATGTTGACTATCTAGCTTGATGAAAGTTGAAAGACCTAAGACAGACAAGATCAGTTCAGGACTATATGAAGAAGTTTATATCTGTCAAGTTGGATATAAAGGACATGACTCAAAAGGATAAGTTATTTTGCTTTGTTGATGGTTTATCATAAGAAGATAGCATGGAACTTCAAAGAAAAAGAGTTTAAATCCTTACAAAAGTGATGATTGCATTTGAGAGCTTGTCTAACTATGACATTAGCTTTCCTAGCTTGAAGTCCTATGGAGAGGGCTTGAACATTGCTAGTCATGGCTAGTCAGGCAAGGCTGGCAATCTAAGAGCAGAGGAAGAAGTAATAGAGTGTCTTCTCATTTGCAAGTTTCAACCTCATTCCAAACATCCAACAACAAAGGGAAGTCCAAAACCATAGCCTATTTCTTATGCAATAGGCCACATATAGTGGCAAAGTGTCCACAAAAGATTGCTCTGAATGCCTTACAAGCCAAACTTTAATAAGAGGCATAAGGAGACAACAAAGGTGGTGATGAAGGTTCTAATGGGGAGGCTACATCTTGTGCTTGGATTAGTACAATCCGATTCCTAAAGCCTTAAAAGTAGCAAGACATCAATGAAACATGGTAGATCCCATTTCTACTAGGGGCCTATTTGCGTGAGGAGCTGGGCTAATCCAAAGGTACCAGCCTACATAATAGCAGTGAAGTGGAGCAGGTAGCAAATCCTTTTTAAAAAAAAGTCTTTAAAGCAGTCAAAAGGTATAGTGTGTGTTCGGGGAGCAATTGCCTAACACATACATTTTATTTTATCTTATTGTGATGTTCTTGAATGCAGAGACATTCACTTAGTTACAAAGATCAACTTTTGGTAATGACTTAAGCTCACATTGCTTTACGAGTGCTGGAGTTTAGTCACAAGAAGAGCTTGTAGCAATAACCTTAGAGAGCATGAGCATGTGCAAGCTAGAACAAGAGTGATGGATTACTCTTTACTCAACCCTATCAATCATGATAGGGGAACACCATCAAGGTATCATGTTTGAGTGATCGTGAAGACATCAATCAGGTGTCAAGTTCATGTTTGAGGAGTGGTGTTATTCAAGTAACAAAGTATGTAGCAAAGTATGATGGATTCTTGAAACCACATGAGCAGACTTAGAAGGAAGAAATGGGACTTGCAAGCATACCATGTTTTGTCAGCAAGAAATAAGACGTGTATTTGAACAATGCATGAAACTTGTATTTCTCATATCGATGGAATGGGAAATTAGATGTGGGGCATATTGGTAGTAGGCATACCCAAAATGCCTAGCTCAAGCTCAACTACAAAGACAACCATCTTGAGAGTTATAGAGATGGCTCACTTTTCATCATCAACAACAAGTTAATGAGACAAGCAGAATAAAGCCTAGGAAGAGTTGAAGAAGATCATATCAAAAAATTTCAAAGAGCAGTGTCAAACTAAAGTATTGAAAACAAAATATTTACAAAGTACAAAAAGACAAGTAGAGAAGTCAAAGGAGGAGTTCGAGGGAAGTAGACTGAGGATATGATAGCCTAGGTGTTAAGTTATATTAATTTTGGAACATATGAATGCATATTTAAATGGCTACTCTTGATTTTATTACTAAGTATATTTTATAATTTATACATAAGAAATCTGTTTAATTTTTAAAACATGAACAAGAGTTTTCTGGGCATGTAATACATTATTGAATGGGATGGAAAACATAATAATTACAGCAGATGATGATTCCGTAGGCTTATTTTTCTAGAAGTAGAATTATACTTTTCTTTTTAAAATTTCCATAAACTCACTTGAGGCAAGGAAATTCCTAAATAAGTTAATGACATAATTAACAAAATTATGGTATTTTAAGTATGAGAATAATGTTTGCTTAGACAAAATTTCAATATTTAAGTTGTTCCCCATTCCATGATTGGTTAAATTATAATATTCCTAAACACATCCTAGTTGCTGAAAATAAGAAGTAGGAGTATTATTAAAATAAATATTCATAAATATAAATAAATAAATATAAAATGATAACTGAATAAGTAGGATGGTATAGTTATACGTTGCTCTGAGTCGTGCATATGCCTAGTAGGATAGTAATTTAAAGACAAGCGTAGATAAATTAAATAATTAAGAGATCTTTGTAATTTTTGTCATAACTGATAAAAATTTTATCATTGATAAATAATATGTGTGTATGCCTGTTCTAAATTTTAGAGAAATTAGAGTAGCAAATTTTTTGTTTAAAAATGAGAAAAAAATTAGGTGAAACAAATATCCGTAAATGGGTTTGCTGTCAAGAGCATGTGAGCAAATCTGAGATTAGGGATTCTTAGACAACATGAATATAAATAGGATAGGACCATAACTGTGGATGTACGTGCTCTTGAATGATATGAGTTAAACAAGAGTGAAAAAAAGTATATATATGATTCAATGGTTCTACTGAAATCAATATTTTAGAAATTAGATCGCACAATTCAATGAATTTAATCACTAATTATTATACTATTTAGTTTAAGTTGACTGAAAAAAAATCATTCTAATGATTAAATCGGCTTGAATATATCCAAATAGATGCCAAATGATAAAAATTAGAAAAAAATTAAAAATCGATCATTAAATATTGTTTTTGATTTTAAATTTTTTTATTGAGTTAGTTAACTAAGTCTGAATGCAATCACAAATTAATAAAAAAAATTTAATATTTAATTGATTAAAAATTTATTATTTTATTTTATTTTTATTTTTATAAGTTCATATTTATTGTATATGTTAATTATTATTTAATTATTGTAATAAATTTATATTATAATATCATTCAATTTGAGCGATTGAACAAATAGAATGATTTGATAACTTTTTTTAAGTCTATATCGGCAAACGAATGGTTTCTATCAAACCAGGTGGGCCGGGTAAGGCAATGTACTGCATAGCGTTCACCGCTTGTCAAGCCCAACGCATGCATTGTATCCTTGTGTGACGCCATGAAAACGGAATGCATGGGTAGTCTTCCATATCTTAGGCAGTTGGCTTCTATGCGTATTTTGTAGGCAATTAGCCTTTCAAAAAGGAATAGTAATAAAAATTGAAAAAAAAAAAAAGAAAATTATAAAAGAGAGAGTTGCACCGGAGATCTTTTAAGAGGAACCTTTGGGTAGAGAATAGTCACAAGTGTTTTCGGTAATTCAAGGAGTGGGATGTTATCTAATTGTATGTTTGTATGTTCAGTTCCTTAGGATCGGCTGGTCACGAGGATGGAAACTCGGAATTCAAGAAATTTGAAAATGCTTAAAAGGCTATCACGAAGTCAAATGAAGACAAAGAATTTGATATATGTAAAATTAAGCTAAAAAAAATTTAATTTTTTGAGTGAGATTTCTATCTTTATTAAGTCGTATTATATATATTGGCATGTGTAAAATTATGCTTGTGATGTGTGCGTTAAATTTTATTAAATCACATATTCTAATTAATGTATGTTTTAATAAAGAACTTTGTCTGGCGGTCAGAATATGGCTTGGCCATATGAGCAGAGTAGTAGAAAAATTATACAAATTGTGAAATTAAGTTTTATATAAGGAAATTTTTATAGATAAAGCATATTTTTGAGGTAGTTTTGTTGATTAAATTATTGAAAAAATTGAGAAAAAATCAATGGAAGTGATTTAGGTACTCAATGTACAAAACTCAAGGAAAAAAATAAGATATGGAGAAGTAATATTTGGAAATATTTTATTTGGCAACTTAAAATTTAGTGGAGAATAGTTTGAAGATTAAAAATGAAAAGGAAAAAGATAGTGCAGAATCCTTTGTTAGTCAAATAAGGAAATATGCGATTTTAATAATTCCTAATAACTTGAGATATGATACTGGTATAACTTAAAAATGAATTAAATTAAATTGTTTAAAGTCTGAAGTCATTCTTTTTTTTTTTTAATTTAACATCAAACTTCTAGTGAGCTAAAATAGTTTGGAATCAATGAGAAGTGGTGACAAGAGAAAAATTAAGTTGAATTAAAATAAATAAAGAAATAAATTCTTGTAAATCATTGAAAAATAGAGAATAGGTCTAAATAAATATAGGAATTCTCTAAGAAGTGGGAAACAAATTTACAAAAGAGATAAAGACAATGATAGGATAATCTAATAAAAAAATAAATTTCTACATTCTATAAATATAAGAGTGAAGTGCAAAAGCATGATCAACTATAGCGAACTAGAGGAAGTATGTGATTTTAGTATATGTTGAAAAAGAAAGAGGAAGGATGAAATTAAGATTGGAAACATAATAACAAGTGAGAAAAATATAATATGATCTATGGAAGGCTAGGATGACCTGAAAAAAAAAATGGAATGAACAAGTTAGATAAAAGAATTATGCCTCAAATATATATATGAGAGGCACTAATGGAAAAGTAAATGAATTATAAAAACAATAGCAACTATCTCACTTAAGTACTAAATAAAGAAAAGAGATTCAAGGGTTATTAGATTCAAAAATTAGAGATAATAATAAAAGACGATAAGTATAGTAAAGCGGCTCTAATTATAAAACGAATACGTAATTTGAAAATCAGTAAAGGATTAGAAGAAGATTCATAAGTCATAAATAATCGTGGCATTGGGTAGATGGGGATGTTATAAAGTGTTTGTATGTTTGACTGCAATGATGTGATTTCTGGTGTATGCATTGACGATGACAAATTGTGAAATAATGAGACCTTATATCTGTGTGTGTGAATGATTTGTTATGAAAAGGCCCTAAGAAATAATGTGATTTGGTATATGTGTGTGAGAACGAGTTGTTATGAAAAGGTCCGCGGGGTAAAGATATTATGAGATGAAAATACGTATTTGTAGTACACATATGCTTTGTTACATACATATTGTGCATGGAAAATATGGAAAATCACACATAATAGCCCATGATATGGCATATCATCTTGGGACCACTTGGCTAGAGGTGAGATAAATAAGGGGGATATAAGGAGGTAAAAGGGTAAAATGTATTGCGGATAAGGTTGTAAGTGGGATGGATAAGGGGGACAGGAGGTATAAGGGAGAAATGCATTGTATGCATACAGTACATTTGTATATTTACATAACTTAGATGGCCAAATGATCTTTTATATATAGCTAAGGATTTTACTACATATATATGTCTGGCCTTGATTAATATGTACATGTATGTGTAATGTATTTGTTGATGTCGGATTTTGGTTATATCCCAAACTCCAACCAACGGGGGATTCTTTGGGATCCTAGGCCTGTTCTTGATTTGCAAACACAGTAGATGGTTGAAAGAGTATGGGAGAAGACACTCGATTTTACGTGGTTCGACTAAATCCAGATCTTGCTGGACCCTACGTCCACGGTAGAGATTTTACTACTGCAACTTTAATAAAGTTTCTGCTTATAAGGATTGGTCTCTCTCCCTCTTGCTAACAATGTCATCCTATTTATAGAGGAAGGAGTTGTTACATGCATTAATTACTAGCTATAGTTGTATTACATCAAATAAATGAGAAAAGACAGTGAAAAGACTATATTCCGGCTGTAGGCTGTAAGAGTGGGTCCTTTAGACTGGTTGCAGGCTTATGACAGTTGCTTGACGTTATTTCAGCCATCCAGAGGATTAATGACTTAGTGCCGGAGATCAAACTTCGCGATCCTTGCAAGGCACCGAGGAGGCGAGCTCGGCACTACTTACAGAGAGGCCAGCGAGCTCTTGTGAGGAGGTTGGCTATTCTTTATGAGTGCCTTATTGAGACATCGTGCAGCGAGGTATAGCTCACTAAGGAGGAGCTCGCTGATGTGCTCCAGACGGTCGAACGATCTTCTTTATTCGAGGACCCTGAGTCCGCTACCTCGCCTTGAGGACGTTTTCCATAACACAAAGCTTTCTAAAGGTTTTTTGTTGAGTTGCAAGAACTAACCTTTGTTTCCCCAGGGGCTCGTCCTTGTGAGGCCTATTTTCAATATACAACATAAGCCCCCCAACTCTCAGTTTGCACAGTGAGCTAGGAGTTTGAAGATCATCTTGACTTTAAAAGTTGAACCGTCATTTTTCCTTTCTTCAAGTTTTGTTGTTATCGAAGCACACCCGGTAATTACAACTATATTTAAGTTGGTACTTTTTCGAGGCCATTAATGCATGTGGTTAGGAGGAGATGAATCAGGACTCATTAGTGAACCGTTCCTTACTCTATTTAAGGGGGAGACCATCCTCCGGTTTCTATTGCTTACAACAAACCATGGAGCACCCTGATGAGCCGCCTTCGAAACTTTGGTCCTTCCTTGAGGCATGTATGGTCTGCTGCATATGTGATTCGGAAGAATCGTCTTCTCTGGTAACGTGGA
>JANHAO010028265.1:0-10650 GCA_026873985.1 Saraca asoca
TTACAGAAGCAATGACTTCATCTTACTATGATTTAATGTATTTATTCATTTTGGAACTAATGATTTTATGTTATTATATGATGTACAAATATGAAAAGGACTTGGCGTGTTTTTATGCTTTGTGATAATTACAAGTTATAGAACCCCTATTTTCATACTACTAAGGTATTAAAATTTTGATATTTTTTAAACTTATGCTACCTTGAATGTTTGATAATATATTTGGATTATTAATATTATGATATGAATAAAATGTCTCTTATCTGTGGAGAGACATTAAGGTCCTAGATCCCTTGGAAATTCATTGGAAACCCTTAATTGTACTTGTGACTAGAATGTGTAATGGAGTAAATAAGGGAGGTTGCGAATATATGAATGTTCGCATGTGTATTAGATGGATTATGGTGATGTCTATTATGTATGGTTACCTTTAGGAATTTACCATTGGGATTCCAATTGAGTATTTTTCTACTTGAGTATTGATATATTCTAGAAAGCTTTATTGAAATTTCTCTCATGCTTATGCCAAGATGGATATTTTTCATAGTAGCATATTTTGTTGCTCATTTTTATGTTGTTGAATATCATATTTTTAATTATTTAACTTTCTTAATGGATGAAAGCTTTCAGACCTATTTTGAGATTATGGCTTTCAAATGAGTAAGTTTATCTTCATGGTTATGCACATATTTTATCCTTTGGATTTCAAATATGAATTATAAATGAAGTTTTAGTTTTCTTTGGAATTATCAGTTCTTTGAGTTTCTATGAAACTCACCATATTTTCTATATATATTTACCAGAGCTCGGACACCCCTACTATTCCTTCACCTCACACAGTTTCAAGGTCTACTAACTAATTGCATAGACCATCTTCTACAAAGCTTAAAGATATATTGATAGTGAAAACCTTGGTAATTGGTAGGATTGTGTTTACATTATTTTGATTGATAAGTGCCCAACAAGATATAGATTTGTGTATTATAGGCCTTTGTGATTTTTTATTATTGTACAGGATGTAGTGGGTAGTAACCCTTGCCTGTCATATAGGCCTTGAGCCCAGGTGCTCGAAAAATAGAGGAAACCCTACCAAATTTTTGGTAGAATTTTGTTATGTATTAATTTTGGGTCTCTGATATGTTATGGCAATTGGCAAAGAATTTGCATTATGAGGCTTAAAAGGGGGTTTCCTAATGGTGACCTTCTATGTCTGTCACGTTCCGTGAATCAAGGTGTGACATAAGTCGCTAAATGAGAAATCTTCCAAAGATTTTTGAAGATAACTATCATCCTTCTAGACCATTCTTTCTTATCATCTCATTAACATTCTTTCTTTTTTTTTCCAAATTAATCACTTTATTCCTAAAGGCAGCTAAAACCTAAAGCTTTCTGTCATTTTCTTCCAAAGTGCACAACACACCCCCCCACTAATTGAACCCATTCCTCTATTTTCTCTGAAAATTTTAGTTCTCCAAGCTTCGGTCACTACCAACTTTTCCAAGGTAGACTCTTCACCTTTCATATTCTCATCTTTCTTCCTTTAAGAGCTAAAGAAAAATTTGTTAAAAGAAAAGATAGAGATAGTTCCAATATTCCAAAATCTTTAAGAATATGAAGAGTTTTTTGGTCCACAAATAAGGAACCATATTCATCCTCTTTTTTCAACCAAAACTTTACAAGATCAAGAGGAAATCTTGAACTTGCAAGGGCATGAAAGGTTCAGCTAAGTGGGAAAGGGAGATGAAAGGGGCATCTTTTGAGTTCTTACTAAGCTCACAGGTTATTTTATTTGAAAATAACCTTTTTTACTTTGATCTAGGCTCATCCTTTTCAAACAAACTTTCTTGAGTGTGAGTGAGTCTCTAACCTTTCTTTGATAAGTTTACTTAGGAAATATTTTCTTAGACTTGTATATTTGCTAGTTTATGGTTTCCTCTTAACTAAATATTACTCAAATCATACTAATATTGCTTGTTGTAAAACGAAAATGATTGGCATAATTTGGAACCATGATGGATTCGATATTGAGGACACAAATGATTTAAGAAGACTTTTGTTTGAGTTTTAAGTATATTTTATTTCTAATCTTTTAAATTTTTGTCTTAGATCTTGAGAGGTGAATCAAGATCTTTGATGTGAAGTTAATTACATAGGTTTTTCTTAATTTGATAAGAATATTGTACTATTAATGTTTATGATAAGTACATTTTGAAGTGGAAAGAAAGGACTTGACGTCCTATCTTTCTCTGCGAAGGTTTGGCCATCCTTAGAGAAAATGAGGGGAATATGCCTTTTGGTGCAAAAATGCATTGAATGAGTCATCTAAGGGTATTTTGGTCATTTAATGGCTAAGCCTCAAATTTTTGCATGAAAAAATTTGATTGGGACTTTTGATGCATATGGTTTTGCCTTCTAAAGAGATAAAAATTTTCTTGAAAATTTTTATGCAAATTTGAAATAAGAAAGGTGTTTAAAATAACCAAAAGCGTTGAGCTTAAAACATGTTTTTAATTAGTTTCTAATTAAAATGGACTTGGCATTAATGTTATTTTGAAACTTGACTTGGACTACGTGATCTTGGGCCTAGAGGTCTTAAAGTCCATGTTATATAAATATATGTCTAATAAGACGCAAATGATCCATCTTTGAGAAAATGAGCCAAATGGCTAATGAGCCCAAAATTGACAAAATGAAATGTAATGGGGGAGGAAAAGACCTAGTACCATTTTTGGAGAGAGGGATAAGGATGAATGGAGGGAAAATGTAAGAGGAGGGAAGGATAAGGTTGAAAGGAGTCAAATGGAGGAAATTTCATACCATTTTGTCAATTTTTAAGCAATTTAGAATTTTTTTTTAACTTTACTTATGATAATTATCATAATTGATTTTCATGGCGAGTGATGTTTGGCATAAGAACATTGATATGCTTATGAAAGATGGAAATATGTGGAATTATTTGGAAATAGTTGAAATTTTTTTGGAAATACTTGGAATTATTTAGAAATACTTGAAATTTTTTGAGAATATAGAAATTAATATTTTTTTGGTTAAAAAAACCAAAATGGTTAAATGATGGGTTATGAACTTATAAATATATATTAGCTCTAAGTTATTTATTTCCAACTATAAACTCATCAAATTGGGGTTAGGTAGTCCCTCACTAAGTATTTTATACTCACTATCGATTGTTTATTATTTTTCAGATATTGTAGAATTATCGATCTATACTAACCATTAGCCCAACTAGCTTTCACTCTGATACTTAGTTTCGGATTTTCATAGTACATTTGTGATGTGGTAGCTGTTGTTTTATTATTCTTATTGATAATTGTAAGAGACCTATAATCTTAGAGAAAACAAGGTTTGGATCTAGAAATGATCAGATTTTATGAAACCTAAATAGATTACAAGTAGATCCAAAGAGTTGTGCAAACTCCTTTTATTAATTTGTAAACATAACACATGAAAGTGCACATATTCTAATCATTTCAAAAATGAATAATGCTTAAATGGGAAAATGATAATTTTACTAATCAAAAAATTAAATTTTGCTTGTGTTGAAAAATATGATATATCATAAATAACAAATAGGTAACAAAAAGAAATCAGTATAATATGTGGAAGAGATAGGCGAACATATATATGTATGTGGTCTACTGTAGTTAAATAGGATTGGGCTTCATTGTAAGATAGAAGGCCTTAGAAAGTGAAAAAAGGGGGGCTAGTGATGTTATCTTCTTGTAAGGCCAATAAATATAAAAGAAACCTTTATATTAAATAAATAGATATGGTTTAGGCTTAAATAACTATTTTATAAATTAGGTCTTAAGTGGTAATCTTATGTTTTTAAATAGCTAATATGCAAGAAATGGGCCTTAAGTATTAATTTTTGAAGCCCAATTAGAAACTTAAAAATACCTTAAATATCTATTTTTGTAAAGCCCAATTAGAAACTTAAAAAGGTCATAGACAGTATTAGTAAAAACAAAGAGAGAAATGAGCTATTACTAAACTATATAATAAGCCCACTTAGCTTATAAGTAGACTAAGACTAGTGGACAAAATTTGTATTAACCTATTTTGTTTAATGAAAATATAATATTTAACTTATATATTATGAATTGTTTAGATAAAATAATTTTTGGATGTGTTAGTTTCAAAGGCCAATACATAAATTATGTATTGATTTGAAAGTAATCTAAAACTTATATTACTTAAAGAGTGAGATAATTTTGTGATAGATAATTTAGTAATTTTTAATGACATATTTGAGATAAAAAAACCCCTCATGATTTGGTCTTATTAGGAAGTTCATGAAGAAAATTATTTGTTTTGCACTTACATTGGTTAAGAAGTGTTATAGGCAAAATTTAGCATCCTGAAAAAGTCCAACGAAAGCTCGTTAGTAACCCAAGTCCACAAGAAAAGGAGGCTAGCATGCCAGGTCACAACTTATGAAAGTAGCAGAGCAAAGCATAAGACCTTGCTAGCATAAGCAAACGTTGTAGGCAAAGCTCGACCTCACAAAGACTGGTAAGAGTTTGGCTAAGTTTGAGTAGAAGGGCAATTAAGCTCAGCAGGATTTAGAGCATAACTCGCTAAGTCCCAACTTGTACATAGCCCAAGCTCGCTTCACTAGCCACGAACTTATCCTCATTGATTGAAGGTCAAAAACCATCTTGTGCCAGAGAACTCAGCTCATAAGGTAAGGCATATCGCTTGGTAGAAGGCCACAAGAAAGGCACACAGCCCAGCAGGATAGAACACCAGACAAAACACACATCAAGTCAACCAATTTATAGACTGGAGGGGCCCACCCCACAGAAAACAACTCGCAGAAGTTAGATTGCAGGAGATTGTACTGTCTTATACATTTAATATTTGATGTAACAGAACTACTACTTGAAATCAGTACATGTAACCTCCCTCCTTCTATATAAGGGGATGAGAACTCTTGTAAAAGAAAGAGGCCAAGATAGTATAGAAAGAGCTCTATAAACTTCCTATCAAATTAATAAAAAGCTTCATCATGGACGTAGGGTCTGATGTCGTCCAGATTTAGCAGTACCACATTAAAAACATTGCCTTCTTTCATTTTTCCTTCTGGTATCCTTCCTCACCTCTCATCTCATCATCCAGAAAGCAACTTCGGATTCAAGAACTGTATTCATTGCTTGGGATTTGGTAGAATCAGATTTCACCATTAACATTTTGGCATTAGACAAAGAGCCCATCTATTTTTCTGGAACATTCACCTTTGTTGATACAATGGCAAGAGGAAGGGCCACCAGGAGTTCAATCACTCCAGTTGTTCAACCAGTACACGCTTCCATTACTGGAATGTGTGGCCAGCCTGCAGCTACCCCTAAAACTCAAAAGGCACAAACTTCTTACCAACCTCGGCCAGCACTTGAGAGCATGGTAAAAGAGTTGCCTAAAACCATCAAGATGCTAGTGTAAACCCAAGCTCAGGGTACACAAAGGCAAGAAGAAATTATAGTACAGCTCAAACAACTACGTGAAGAGGCCCGAAAAGAAACTAATAAGGATCGTGACGTTAAACGATCTAGAGGCTCACAACAGGTTAAGAGCTCTAGCCCCTAGTCCAAGGGTTAGGACCCAATAATGAAAGTGGTTCTCCAAAGACTCAAATAGTTAGAGGATTGCCCCTACTCTCAGAATAGTCAACCTTGCCACGAGGAAAGCTCACAATTCTTCATAGAGATCGAAATGCAGCCCCTCCCACTGAAACTTAAAGTGCTTGCTATCTCGCTATACGATGGAAACAACAACCCATGCAACTATATGGATACATTCAACATCTAGATGGACCCTCAAATAAGTGACTCCCTGGTCAAGTGTCACGTTTTCCCAGCCACATTAGATGGTATACCCCAGATATGGTTCAAGAGCCTCCTGACTCGTAGCGTCAATGATTAGGAAAAATGTCAAAGGAAATTCATTGACCAATACCGGGCGTTGAAGAAGTAACTCGTGCCTCCCTGCTACCTTGCCATGATCTTTCAATGAAGGAACAAGTCACTGAGGGATTATATAACTAGGTTCAGATATGAGGCCAACTCGGTGGAAAATCCTTCCGAAGAGAGCATCCTAATGGCAATCTCAGTGGGACTCCGCAAAGATGGGAAGCTATAAAAAAGCCTCTATAAGTCCCCAACCTGAGATCTTGCTGAATTCTATGAGTGAGCTACCAAACAAATAAGATGGGAGGAAACCTTCGTCATAGAGGAACCCAAGTATAAGGGTGAAATGGCTAACGTTGCTCAAAAGAAAAATAGGGGTGAAGAGAACTAAAATGATGGCCCTGGTAGTTGACCCACAAAAAGGTGAAGGATCAAGCAACTCTAACCACATAGTCACAATGAAAGTTACACCGTTTTGTCTGATGCACAAGGCAGGATCTTTAAGGTAGAACGAGATAGGGAAAACTTTGGGAAGCCCAAGCCCCTCTCGAATCCTGGCAAATTCAGAAGCAATAAAGATAAATTTTATACCTACCACAATGATAGAAGATCTCATGAAGAAGGGTTGATTACATGATTATGTGGTAGGACCATTAGAGTAGCAAACTCAGCGAAACACTAACCGAGAGCAAGGCCGATCGTAAGAACCATATTTTGATCCTATAAACCCCATTAAACTTAGTAAAAAGTGTTTCAAATTCTTGAATGATTGTCTCTAGTGAAATGTTGTCTAAGAACTCTTCTATAATATCAAAATCTAGCAAAAAAGCTATGAGCTCGCTAAGGTGCAGAGGCACTATTAAACACTTAAGATCCAGTGAAAGGCTAACATCTCACTGAGGTGCAAAGGCACTATTAAACGCTCAAAATCCAACAAAAGAGCTACAAGCTTGCTGAGGTGCAAAGGCACTATTAAACACTAAAAATCCAGTGAAGGGCTAACATCTTGCTGAGGTGCGAAATCACTATTAAACACTCAAAATCCAACAAAGAGCTATGAGCTCACTGAAGTGTGGAGGCACTATTAAACACTTAAAATCTAGCAAAGAGCTATGAGCTCATTGAGGTATGGAGGCACTATTAAACACTCAAAATACAGCAAAAAGTTATGAGCTTGTTAAGGTGCAAAGGCACTATTGAATGATCAAAATTCAACATGAGCATTTAAATCCAAAGATGAGTTGAGAACTTGCTTTAGTGTGAGAACACTGAAATAAATTTGTTATAGCTTTCATGTAGTTAAGTATCCATAGTTAGCATGAGGCCGAACAATTGCAGCTTGCATGCGATCTCCAGCCAGGCGCAACTTACATGCGTCCTAACTATCGCCCATTACAAATCGAGGCAACCAAACATCAAGATCAGCTATGAGCTAAAGAAATGGTCGATTGGCCAAAAAAAATATTTCATTGATCCATAGAAATATACATCCAACAATATACAAAGCATACAGTATAGTGCTTAGAAGCTACAGTGAAGTAAGGCCATTCATTACAAGACCTCATTTAAAGAGGTAAATTTACGTAAAAAAAAAATAGGAAATATAGAAACAACAACAAAAAAGTCTAGAGCCATTATTGAAAGTAGAAAGCCAGCTACCAGGAGACGAACTCCCACTAGTAGCAAGATCAGCATACTCGATTGCTCCTACTTATATTCCTTCTCATCCAGTTGTTCTTCCTATACTAGATCCAGAGCAGTTCAAAAAAGCGTCGAGAGTATGGCTGGCAAGGCTAGATTCTATGGAAGGACTAGGAGGAAATAATCCAAGATCTGCACAAGACCTCCCCTGTGGCTAGCATAAAAAGCTATACACTAAAGCCACGTGCAGTAGGCTATCCACATCTCGAAGCTCCATGCAGTAGGCCATACACACCTCGACGCTTCACCAAAAGTCGAACAAGCAAAGATATTCGGGGGCTTGGCTAATACTTCTATCTAACTGTGAAGGAGCAAGAAGAGCTTCTTAAGCCTTATAAACTAATTCGGGTTCAATGAATGACCTAACAGACAAAAGGCCATGCTTGATCGAATGGTTCTAAAAAAACCTGACTGCCATGCCAATGGCCAGAAGGCGAGGTTAGAAAAAAGAGTACAGTCAAAGCCAAAAGAAGAGAAAAATTTGAAGTTGAAAATGACCACTTAGCAGAAGCAGCAAGGAAGGACCTTGGTTGTATGGTAAAAACTTCAATTCCCAGCTCACAAAGCAAATTAGGAATTAGGGGGCTTATGTTATAGGCAAAATTTAGCATCACGAAAAAGTTCGACGAAGGCTCTTTAGTAAGCCAAGTCCATAAGAAAACAATGCTAGCATGCCAGGTCGTAACATATGCAAGCAGTAGAGCAAAGCATAAGACCTCACTAGCATAAGCAAACGTTACAGGTGAAGCTCAACCTCGCAAAGATTGGTAAGAGTTTGGCTAAGTCTAAGCAGAAGGGGAACTAAGCTCACCAAGATTCAGAGCATAGCTCACTAAGTCCCAACTCACACATGGCCCAAGCTCGCTTCACTAGCCACGAGCTTATCCTTACTGACTAAAGGGTAGAAACCATCTTGCATCGGAGAACTCAGCTCGTGAGGTAAGGCATATCACCTGGTAGAAGGCCAGTGAGAAAGGCACATAGCCTAGTAGGATAGAACACCAGACAAAACACACGTCAAGTCAACCAGTTCACCAACTAGAGGGGCCCGTCCATAGAAAGTAACTTGCAGAAGTCAGATTGTAGGAGATTGCACTGTCTTGTACATTTAATATTTGATGTAACAAAACTACTACTTGTAATCATTACATGTAACCTCCCTCCTTCTATATAAAGGAAGGAGAACTCTTGTAAAAGAGAGAGACCAAGATAGTATAGAAAGAGCTTTATAAACTTCCTATCAAATTAATAAAAAGCTCTGTCGTGGATATAGAATTCGGTGTCATCTAGATTTAACTAAACCACGTTAAAAACACTGCCTTCTTTCATTTTTCCTTCTGATCTCCTTCCTCACCTCTCATCTCATCATCCAGAAAGTAGCTTAGGATTCAAGAACTGTATTCATTGGCTGGGATTCGGCAGAATCAGATTTCATTGTCAACAGGAAGATGATCAAATAAAATAAAATTAAATAATTACTTTTACCTCAAATAATATAACAAGTACAACATGATTGTATAGCCAAACTCATGGCATAAGATAACTGTTATACATATTGTATTGTAAAAATAAAATAATGTAAAATATGAAGAAGTTTACGTGTAAAGCTTGTGGGGGCACCAGATTGGTGTTCTTCGAGCTAGTCACAATCAAGATAAAATTGGGTTGTGACAAATAATAGTGATTTTATTTTTTTTTACAATTGTGACATAAAAGTTTAAGCAATTAAATTCTTGACTTTCTAAAAATTGCCCAAACTATTCATCAACACTTGTATTAATTATGTGGTATGTTAAACTTTTTATCATATATATATATATTTATAATATAAAAATATGTTAACCGATTTGACCACCTGGTTCAACTGATTCAACCGATATGACCTTGACCCTGTTATCTTGCTAGCTCAATGGCTGCGTGGGATTTTAAAATATTAAAAACTAGACACAAACTAATTAAGACTAATGGTATTGAGTAGACAATACATTTTGTTCCTCTTTTAATAATTTTAAGAGTCAAACATGAAATCACGGTTTGTCCTTATATTTTCACACTGACTTGCAAACAAATAGGACCCTGCAAAGCCAATTTCAAGTATGTATTGTTCAAATAGATTAAGTATAGGACTAATTATTCATATACAGGACAAATTATGCAACTATGCAGTATACACTTAACAAAAACACGCATTTATACAAGAAACCAGAATTATGCAAAAAAAATTGTAAAATGGTTTATTTCTAGAATTGGTCTATGCAAAAAACTAGAATTGGTGCAGAAATTAGGCAAAAATTAGAATTGTGTAAAAATGTAATGATTTATCCAAAACAACCAAACCAAAATGCATTAAACCTACAAAATTTATGCAAGAAAATATAATTATTCAAGAAACTAAAACATTATCGAGAATAAGTAAACTAGTATGCATTAAAGCTACATAAACCAGTAACCAAAGAGTTCACATTAATCTTGTATGATAAAATCTAAGAAAATCCTATTTTATTTGATAATCAATGACCGTGTCAAGTTGGGAACAATTATTTGCAAAATAATTACAATAATTATTCTCACTTAAAGATCAATTTGCTATGTTTATGACAAAAAGAACTACAAATTGAGTTTTGCAAACTAGATGCAAACTACAAAAAAGACCTAGAAGCAAAATAAATCCTATACTTCAATTTGTGATGATTATGATTAGCATGATACTAGTCCTCACACGTCTAAACTCTAGTATCTTGTTTTCGTTCATAGAAATGACTTAGGAGAAAAAAAAGGCAAGTATAAAATAAGAATCTTTTATTGCAATACTCAAACTTGCCAGAATGCCTTTTCACAGATGAAAGTTCTCAATTCTACTCTTTCTACACAATATCCTACAGTTTTAGTGTTTTGCCTCAAATACCAGTAAAATAATGGCTATCTGACAACTGGCATTTCTTATTCTTCAAATGTTACTATAATTATTTGTCTTAACACAATAAGATGTCCTTTTTGCAAAACAACAAATTATGTTATGGAGTAT
>JANHAO010028266.1:0-10651 GCA_026873985.1 Saraca asoca
AAGGGACAAGCCCCCCCTTATATGGACCTGTCCCCTTCCCGACTTAGCCGATGTGGGATGCTGGGGCGTGGAACATTTCCAACATATATTTCTTTATGAGTATCATTGTTTGTTGAGTTTGCCATGATTTGGTAGCCTTTGTAATATGATAAGATAATTATAAGAAAACCTAAAATAATGGTAGCAAGTAAAAACGATAAAAGCTGGTGAATATCTCATAAGAAAGTGATATTTATACTGATCATGACCAATGTTTTTGGGTCATGACACAATTTGTTATAAGAAATTTATTAGGTACAGGTGTAGAGACAAGGATTGAATTATCCATCGCGCTCATACTCATATTATATAATATATAATAGTATATACATAATTATATAATAATGAAAACTAGAACGTAATCATTTAATTTATATATAAAAAATTTTTGAAAATAAATTTATGTCATCCTTTGTTATGTTAGTATTATTAGAATTTGGGGGTCACCGTTATTTTATTATATTTAAACTTCAATTTTTATTAAAAATATAGTAAAATATAGATAGATATGTGTCATTTAAATAAGAGAGGAAAATGGAGATGGATATGGGATTTCAGAGAATTAACGAAAATGAGTATAAAAAAGTCTACCTATACAAGTATCGATATAGGAATGAGGATGAATATATTAGTTTTAAATGGAACAAGTATATAGATATTAGAAATTATTTGATTCGTAAAAAGTTTCACAAAAAGTGTAACTTTCTGGGAAGTAAAAAATATTTTAATTGTTTAGTTGGTCATTAAGTCAAAAAATAATGGAAGTTCTACTTTTTACAAAATATAATAAATTACTTATCTAACTCCTTAGGTAAGTTTTACCTTACGTGTTTTTAATAAAACAAAATATAAAATTATCCTTATAAAATTAAAATAATAATAAAAGTATATTTTTAAAAATTTACATATGATTTTGGTAAAAAAAACATAATTTTTAAGTAGGATATTTTAATTATTTTAATAATATTTTATAGAAAATATATAATTGAACCAAACATTATATGAAAACTTACTTTGGGTACTTTTTAGGAAGTATATACAATAACTTAGTTCTTGAAAAGTTTAACTTCTTGTATGCAACTTAATTCTAGTACTTCCCTACCTATAAACTCTTTATTGCTATTCCTATAAATGCTATGAGGGTATATTTGGATGAAAAAAAAAAGAAAAAATTTAAGATCATAAAACTTTCTTTTACCTGAATATGAGGGAGGGAAAAAAATTGAGGAAAGAAAAATACATTAAGATTCTCTTCTTTTCTCAGAAAGGGAGAGAATGATATTTATAAATTTTTATTTTTTATTGAAATGATAAATCTCAATAGAAAAAAATTGTGAATTCTAAAATAAAAATTATATCTTTATCTATCATAAAAGGACAGAAAAAGGAAAAGATTTATATCCAAGAAAAATTAAAGGTAAAATGTCTGAGTGTAAATTTTTAGTATTTTTAAAATGTTAAAAAAATAAAATCTTTCCTAATTTCTTTCTTATTCAAAATTTTCTTTCTTACTTCTCTGATTTTCTATCCATCCAAACAATGTTTTAATGCATTTTGGGACTTTCCTTCTCAGCCTCCACTAAACCCGAGAGCTTGCAACAATATTCCACTTTGATAGAAAGCCGCGCGGTGGACACGCATAGACTCCGAAAGCTAGTTAGCTGAGAAGCAGAGAAGTCGAGACAAAAATTGTGTTCTGAGAATGTGGCGCTGCGTCGCTCGTGGACTTCGCGTACCAGCTTCCAGTTCCAACAGATCCTCTTCTAATGACTCTATTAGATCTCACTTTTCAAGATTCTTCTCTGTACGATCTATTCTTCTCTCTGTCATTTCCACCGTATTAGCATTGAGGTTTTCAACTTCAAATCATTCAATTTGATTACCATGATTCATACAACATAGCCTAGCTCAACTAACTTCAGGATTGGTGAAGTTAACATGCCTTGGCTGAAATTCGGAATTTTTCTTCAACCTCAATTAGTTTAGGCGGAAGCAGAATTCTATTCAATTGTTTTTGGCTTGATTCTCACAATCTTTTATTGTGTTTGATGCTAATGTTTCTTGAAATTGCATCTGTTTTCTTGTTGCAGACCGAGTCGCATGGTGCGGTGGAGTATAAGCCATATACTGTAGTGGATCATACTTATGATGCAGTTGTTGTAGGCGCTGGTGGCGCTGGACTGAGAGCTGCTATTGGACTTTCTGAACATGGGTTTAATACTGCTTGCATTACTAAACTTTTCCCTACCCGTTCCCACACTGTTGCTGCTCAGGTAGGAGACATTCAATCAGTAGCAACCTCTGCTTGTTGTACCATTTATATGTTTGGTATGCATATAAGTATATGGAGTTGTTATTTATTTGTCTTAATATAGCACTCCTCTCTTCATCGACTTGAAATTATCATTTGGACAATTTTTTGATAAACTGGTCGTGCTCATGCATGGAATTGAAAATATGTTCAGGGTGGTATAAATGCTGCATTGGGAAATATGACTGAAGATGACTGGAGGTGGCATATGTATGACACTGTCAAGGGAAGTGATTGGCTAGGTATAAACTTGTCCAATTTCAGAAATCTTACATTCTATCCTTGTAATTTAATATTGATTTTAGTAAAGCAGTTTGCCATTATGATTATCATCACACGAAGATCCTTTTATCTTTGCACATGTTCATCTCCAAAAAGTATATGCCCAATGGTTGATTTCCTGAAAAAGAAATTCAACTCTCACATTTTCTTAAATTTTTTCTAAAAGTTCTATGGCTTTTGCCAAAGACCTACTGGCTTGCAGGTGCTTTTGCTAGCATTGGCAAATAGCAAGAAATTATCTTATAGACACAGGTTTTTCCCCATTTCTTTTGTTGGATCTTGAAATGCAAGCTTTGTGTTCTATAGGAGATCAGGATGCTATCCAATATATGTGTAGAGAAGCACCAAAAGCAGTCATTGAGCTTGAGAATTATGGATTACCATTTTCCCGAACCGAGGATGGAAAAATATACCAACGTGCATTTGGTGGTCAAAGCCTGAACTTTGGAAAAGGTAAAACAAATTATGGAGTAGGAATATTAACTTTTTTATGATTTTGTTGGATATCTGATCTTGGCTTCCTTCCGTTGCTGTGGTACAGGTGGTCAGGCATATCGTTGTGCATGTGCTGCTGATCGAACTGGACATGCTTTATTGCATACCCTCTATGGCCAGGCTATGAAACATAATACACAATTTTTTGTGGAATATTTTGCGTTGGATCTATTGATGAATAGTGATGGTAAGTGTTTGCCAATAATAATGTGTTTTGTCTCAGAAGAACTTGTGAGTTGTGACTAGAAGCATTTTCTGGTAGATTGGAATTGGAGAAGGGATAGATGACTAATATCATAATAGGTCATGCTCACATATCCCTTTTGTTTTAGCGTGTGCAACACTTGACCTCTGTATTTTTTCTTTTATCATGTTGTCTTCTTTTTTGGAGGGTAATTACTATCTCAATAGTCGAAATGTGGGGAAAAGAATGAAATGTTTCTGTCAGAGTTTGTTGTAATTTTGAATAATTTTTCATATTTTATATTCAGGTAGTTGCCAAGGAGTGATTGCATTGAATATGGAGGATGGAACATTACATAGGTTCCGTGCTGCTTCAACAATTTTGGCTACAGGGGTGCATGAATTTTCCTTTGGATGTTTGAGAATAAAGTTTATTTTTTATTTTCTATTTTTTTTTCACATATCATGAATATGTGGGTATCAATCTTCTTTATTTCAGGGTTATGGTAGAGCATATTTTTCTGCAACCTCAGCGCATACATGCACTGGAGATGGCAATGCCATGGTTGCACGTGCTGGGCTCCCACTTCAGGTTTGTTTTGTGCTTTGCATTCTTAATTTGATATATCCAGAGTATGTGTTTTTTCTCTAAAATTTTCTTGTGATAAACTCCCTAGGATTTGGAGTTTGTGCAATTTCATCCAACTGGTATATATGGAGCTGGTTGCCTTATTACAGAAGGTTGTTACTTTAATCTATATTCAAATTGGGCTTGACTTGAGTTGTATCTTGTAATGCACCTTCTCTTATTAAGTTGGAATATTGTGGTTTCACATTTTGCCTTGGGCCTTGTAGGTTCTCGTGGAGAAGGTGGAATTCTAAGGAATAGTGAGGGTGAGCGTTTTATGGAGCGATATGCCCCTACAGCAAAGGATCTTGCATCAAGAGATGTTGTTTCGAGATCAATGACTATGGAGATTCGGGAAGGGCGTGGTGTAGGTATGCAGGTTTTACGTAGATACACCTTATCTTAGAAGTTATTTATGCTTTTAGTTCATTTGTGTGTTAATAAAAGGTCTGTAGACTGCTAGATTGTGGGTCATTCCTTAGAAGAAAAAGAAAATCACACTATAGTTAATTGTTGTGATGTAGCTCAGACCAGTGTTAGAGCTTAATGAGTTGTATGTGACCTTTATATCATTGAAAATGTATTTTATATATTGCCTAGAGGTTAAGTTGGAAATGAAATCCTTTTACTCTTCCCCCCCTCCCTTTTTTTTTTTCTCAAGTATGCTTGCATTGATAGTGTGAGTAATTTGCAGGACCTTTGAAGGATCACATCTATCTCCACTTGAATCACTTACCACCGGATGTGCTCAAGGAGAGGCTTCCGGGTATCTCTGAAACTGCTGCTATTTTTGCGGGTGTGGATGTTACGAAGGAACCCATCCCTGTTTTGCCAACAGTGCACTATAACATGGGTGGGACTCCTACAAATCATCACGGAGAGGTATAAGTTAAAAAAAAAGGGAACTCTTCAAAAGGACCTCCAATTAAAAGAAAAAAGGAAAAAAAAGTAAAAGATAAATATAGAAAAGTAGTAAGAGTTTCTTGCCCATAAACAATGCCTCCAATAACTTGTTTACTATAATTGATTACTTCATAAGTTGGTGCTGTGTGTTTACTTGTTGCACCTTTTCCAGAATATAAAGAGGTTGTGGGGAGAGAGAGAGGGATACCCATTGTGAATTTGTTTAGATAATTGAAGAATATTTGTGGATCTTCATTTATATGCCACTAAATAAGGTTGGGCCGGGTTTGTATGGGTTGAGTTTTACAAATAATTGTTTATATTAAGAACAAAATGTGTTTGCTTATAATTAGATGATGAAATAAATTTATCTTCATTTCTCTATATAATGATCGTGCTCATTGCTAAGAGGTTAACAGAAAACCTGACTCAAGCACAATTTTTTTGTAATTTCATTTGCTTTCCAAACCTGACAAACTGTTGAGGATATGCTAATTTGTGATTCAGGTTGTTACAATTAAAGGTGACAATCCAGATACTGTAGTACCTGGATTGATGGCTGCTGGGGAAGCAGCCTGTGCATCAGTCCATGGTGCCAATAGGCTTGGTGCAAATTCACTTCTGGACATTGTTGTTTTCGGTAGAGCTTGTGCTAACAGAGTTGCAGAAATCCATAGACCAGGCAATATTCATTTCCTGTTATTAAAATTGATTGATTGCACTGGAATGAATATGAAACAAAGTAGTATAGTTCCCATTTTGCAGGTGAGAAACAAAAGCCTTTGGAGAAGGATGCTGGTCAGCAAACAATTGCATGGCTGGACAGATTAAGAAATGCAAAAGGTTCATTGCCAACTTCACAGATTCGGTTGAATATGCAACGAGTTATGCAAAACAATGCTGCTGTCTTCCGTACACAGGAAACATTAGAAGAAGGTATCCATCTTTGATGTTTGATATCCCTCCTCTTCCTTTCTTTCCTTCAGGTACGTCTTTCATTCTCACTATTCATGCAATTTCCTTCTTCCTCTGCTGCAGGTTGTCAATTAATTGACAAAGCATGGGATAGCTTTCATGATGTCCAGTTAAAGGACCGTAGCTTGATATGGTATCTTTATTTTTCTTTTTCTTTTTGGGAAAAGTTTATAGTATTCCTAGTCTCTTATGGAAACTACTTGTTCATTTCAAAAGTTTGTTTTCCTACATATTGACAGGAACTCTGATTTGATTGAGACTATTGAGTTGGAAAATCTTTTGATAAATGCATGCATCACCATGCACTCTGCTGAAGCCAGGAAAGAGAGCAGAGGAGCACATGCCCGTGAGGATTTCACTGTCAGTATGGTTATTTTTAAAACATCTTTTGTGAATTTCATACCATAATTAAGAATAGTTGTAACCGAATACATTGTTTTGATTTTGCAGAAAAGAGATGATGAGAACTGGATGAAGCACACTTTGGGGTAAGTCACTAGTCATGTAACAATGCATTATCAATTTTAAGGATATTAGTTTGTTATTTACAATAGTAGGCACTTGATTTAGGACTTGGGACGTCTCTTTTTTTTTTTTTTTTTCTTGGTATCTCTTGTTGGAACCTTGGTTTCATTTGTACAACGGCCGTGCAACCAACAAACCAGTGACTCAAAATTGGAACAATATTGACATCTTCTGGTGTCTGCCTTTCTCATGGACAAATATTGTGCCTGCGACTGAGATGTGTGCTTCGATTTGCAGGTATTGGGAGAATGAGAAGGTCCGGTTAGATTACAGGCCAGTGCACATGAATACACTGGATGATGAGGTTGAATCATTTCCTCCTAAAGCTCGCGTGTATTAATTTAATCTATCTTATTCTGGATGGTTTATGGGGATTGTTTCACCCAGTGTGGAATGACTGATGCAAGTCAGAATGGATGCAATAATTTGTAGTAGCTGCATGATTCTGACGACATTTTTGTATCCACCATCGAATTACATTCTCTGTATTTGCAGCAGCAAATAATAACTACTCAGATCTCAATAATTTTATGTTGATCGATTTTGACGTGTTCTGATCAATGGAAGGCAGTCTATCTTCTTTTTCTCAAACTAAAATTTTATTTTTCTCAAACCAATTGAACTAACGAACTAGTGAAGGTGGCTTCTGTCACCGAATAAATTAGTAATTCTGGATGACATCATAGGCAGAATTTGATTGCATCAATGATTTTCTTATCCACTGTTGTCTACATATTTCTCCTTCTAATAGACTAACGGGAAGCAACTACTCTTTCCAGCACGGTACCGCTGTGGCGCAAAGTGTCCAAATTGAGCAAGTCTAGTATCTCTGGCAAAGTATCCCGTCCGTTAAAGTACATCATAAACCTAAAATAACCAACAACTTGACTGCCATCGTTTACATTGTACCACTATAGCAAGTTTATTATATTATACTGTAGTGTTTCCGTGGAAGTCTTGCAGGACGGAGTGGATTTGTACACGGTAAATGGATAGTTGCTACTTTTAAGCATAATAAAAGAAGTGATGTAGAACAAAACAAAAAAAATTTGTAATTGAAACAATAAAATTAAAATAGAAATGCACAGCATGCGCTGAGATTTCAAGAAAGAATTACAAATAAAACTATTCCTAATGTGTATAAGAATATATTGAGATTCGATGAGGGAATTATAAATTATTTTAAAATTCTAATATTAGCAAAGTGTTAAGTGAGTGACAAGACACACAGTGTGCTTAGAGATTTTGATATATAAAGGAATGTCTAATAAACTACAATTTGTTCTATCTATAATGTCACAGAATAATCACAAAGATTTGAAAATAACTGCATTAAAAATTAAATGAAAATTTGCTAAGTATACAGGTATCAATATCTAAAATATTATTTAAAATAACTTCCTAAACTACACTTATGTATATCAGGGCATAACTTAATGAAGCAAACTGTCAATAGATTGTGATCAAGTTGCCACGTAATTACTTCATGACGTGGCTCAAACTGCTATTTAACTACTCTATGTTTGGTTTATCTATAATCTAAAATTTTTCTAAATTAAAAATGAATTTGTTACTGATATACTAATTTCAGTTGAAAAGAAAGTAATTGAATTATCTAAATAATCGAATTGATTCTACCGAATCCATGTGATTCTAGAGAAGTTAGGTAATATTTTCAACTGAATAATTCAGCATAACTTTCACTTTAAACAAAACAAAAACATACCACTTTCAATCATTGAAATCCAATTGTTAAAAAAATATAAATATATTATAATAGATACACATTGTCGACATTTAGTTGAAATTCCTCTGTTCATAATATCTTTCACATCAAATTCCTTCAAAAATAGATTTCATTAGCGGAAATATAAGTATCGAAAAATGCAACTATACTATAATAGAAAATGCTAACTTTTAATCCGTAGATTTAAGAAAAAGCATATAATTTGTTTACTAGATAGGGCGACAAGCTCTTTGAATACTTGGGTTTAATCTATGGTGGATGAATACAGATACAATATAGTTATGCGATCATTTTATAAAGATTAAGATAGGATTAGAGCATAAATACCATTAACTAAATATTTCAAGATATATTTATACACACATCTAAGAACGAGATATCAGAAGCAGAAAAAACAGTGATATGATCGAATCACGAAAAAAAGAGTGTAATAAATGTGTATTGGTATAATAAGACATTCATTCATTAACTTACTGCCTGCTTGGTTGATGAGAAAATGGGTGGAAAAAGGATGGAAAGGAAAAAAAATAAAGGAAAGAGATGATTTTTCCTTTGCTTGGTTGAGGAAGAAAAAAGAGAAGAAAGGAAAACAAGCAGAAAACGTATTATGGGCCCCACTGAAAAATTTTTCCGCCCACAACGGGCGGAAGCTCTGCTTGTCGTCCTTGCCCCCGAGCTGCTTCTCATTCTTTGCATTTGCCACCTTCATTCAGTTTCAGCAAGAAGCAGCTGCTGCTGAAACAGGAATCAGATTTAGAAGAACTTGGATTTTAGATATGTCTGGTCACTGGGGAATTCTTGTTTCAGATCCCTGGCTTCAAAACCAGTTCACTCAAGTGGAGCTTCGCAGCTTAAATTCTCACGTAAGTTTATTTCATTCCAAGAAAGAAACACAGAACAAAGAACCAGATTTAAATCACAATCTACAGAGAGAAAGAAGCACGATTCCTAAATCACAATCTAGAGAGAAAAACTCGCCCTGCGTTGCGACCGGAGGTCCACCAGCATAAACAACGACGCTTTGATACTCATCTCTCTTTGCTGCAAGAACCTCACGCGCCTGAAAATTCATGGTTGCTGTGAAATCATAGAAGTCGGAATGGCTGATCTTGCTAAGAATTGTAAGCCTCTGAAGAAGCTGTCTTGCCCTTCATGTATGTTTGATGCCAAAAGGTATGAATGCTGTTCTAGAACATTCCACGGTTCTTGAAGAACTCTCAGTAAAGAGGCTTCGAGGGATCCACGACCTCAGTGAAATTATAGGTCCCGGTTCTGCTTCTTCGTCTTTGAAATTTAATATTTAATATTTTAAATAAATATTTAATTGCAAAACTATTTAATTTTAATATCATTTTTTAAATAAATAATTAAAATTTAATATTTTAAAATTTTAATATTTTTATAATAAATTGAATTATAAACTTATCAAAACTATTTTTTAATATTAAATATACATTAAAAATTTAATAAATAATTAAAATAAAATATTATTTTTATTTTTCCTCCCATTTTCTTTTCTCTTATTTTCCATCCAATCAATTAATAAAATATTATTTTTTTTCACTCATTTTTCTTTCCTTTTATTTCCCTCTTTTTTTTTCTTTTTTTTTTTTCACTCATCCAAACAAAGCATTAGGCTTTAACCTGTGAAAAAAGAAAACTTAAAAAGAAGATTTATCTTCCACTCTAGCTTAGGACGTGCCATCTGTTCTAGCACTGACTCAAAAGTTCAAAGTCGAGCAGACAGGCGACGACGACGCTATCAACAACGCACGTCATATCAAGACCACGTGTCAATCAGGAACCGTACGAGGTTTCCAGAAGGAGCGCGTAGCAAGAGGAAGACAGTATTACGACGCTTGAATCGGACATTGTTTCACCCTAGCCTCGTATTCTCTTGCCCAACCATTGGCCGTTTATAATTGCCCCACTGCTATAAGTTCTCAAAACAAGAAGACGATGTTTCAGGCTATCAAGTTGGTCCGAACATATCCAAATCCAAAAACCTTGTTCCCACTGTCTCATCCAATATCAGTAGGGACAGTCCTTCTTTTGTTAGATTCCGGCAAGTCGCCACTTTCTCCAGCCAACCTGAAAGTGCTCATAACATGAACAAGTCAGCAGATCAAAAACAAAGTCAGAATACTGGGTCTGTGTTCATTACATCTTTTTTTTTTTATTTATTTCTTATTTGCTAATTTTCATTATAATTTTCTTTTCTGGATTTAATTGAAGTTAATTGATATTATGATAAAGGGATGTGATGGCTCATTCATTTGGGGAAGGGTACGCTACTAGATCTGATGAGGAAGGATTTGGTGGAATTTATGGTGGAAACCAGTCCTTTCCTAAGGCTGACACAGATGAAAACGTTATCGATGAAAATCACCCAGGTTTTTTCCCTCATTTAGTTGCTTCCAACTTTATTTTTGGCCTTTTTTTTTTATTTAGTTCGGAGTAATTTTATTTATTTTTCTGTTGGCCCTTTTTATTTATGGGGTGAAAGTGGTCGAAGCCTGACCTGATATACTGATTTTAGTTTTTTTCCTTTTTCCTCCTTTTT
>JANHAO010028267.1:0-10656 GCA_026873985.1 Saraca asoca
AGCCTGGTATAGAGAAGAAATCATTGTACTTTAGAGTAGGAAATGAAACTCAATTTATTTACAATAGTATCACCGTGTTTTTAACATTTTAAAACGAAAATAATGAAAACATCTTTTTTCTATTTTCAGTTTTCTGTCCATTTTAAGAAATATTTCTAAGAAACATTTTCAACAAAATCAAATCAAACATATTTCTAGCCTTATTTCCTGTTTTCATTGAAAATGAAAATAGGAAATACTTAAACCAATTGCCCCCTAAGATTTTTCTACCCCAAACTCATTGGTGACCTATGTTTTGGCATGAGTGATTTTTATTTTCTTGTATAACTAGATAAATTAGTAGATAATTTATAATAGTATTAAAAATTATAAATATTTTCCCATGACAAAAAAATTGAATGAAAAATACTGTTTAGAAAAATCACATTCTACCTTTCCAAAACCTTGTCATAATCATTTACTTTTGCATAAAAAGATTTTTTTAAAAAAATTATTTTTATATAAAATTTATAAATTTCAATGAAAAAAATAGGAAAATGCAAAAAATTTTCATAAAAGTTGTAAAAGTACATAAATAATTTTAATAGTGAAAAATTATTTTTTAATGGTGATAGTAAAATATAATTTTAATAATATGAATAATAATAATAATAATTAAATGGATAAATAGATGGGCTGGATCTGATATTTTATGTATGAGTTATGGATCAATTTATTGACTTATATAAAATTTTAAATAAATCATAAATAGATAAATAAATTATTGTCATCCTATTTGTTAGTAATCCAATCCAAATCCATATTGTTGACGGTGAAAACCAATCAACAAGAAATGTTCAATGAATCTTAAAGCTGCAAGTTATGAATGCAAATGTGAATAAGGAAAAGATAGAGAGAAAGGAAGAACAAAGGACACTAGAAACTTTTTAACGTAGCTCAACTAAAGTCAATATAACCCCTACATTCACAGTGGTTATATTTACTTTTGAGCGGTGATTTCTCTGTGTATTACAACAGAGTAATAGTACATACAATCACTCACTATTTTGGTAGAGTTTCTGCATGTATTTTTCACTATCCCCTCTGTTACAATGATCTTTCTCCCCTATTTATAAAAGCAGAGAGGGTTACAAGTGTAATTTGACAAATTATAAAATTATCATTTTTGCCACTATGGACAATAAATGCTTGGCATTTCATTGTCGATTTTTAAAAGCTGATGTACCAATTTTGGGAGTTGACTTGTCAGTTAGGAGAGTATGCCTCTGATTGATGATTAGACATAGGAGTTATATACCTATAATTGGGGTAGTTAGCTTCGTGGTCTGAGCTTGCACTAGGCATCCTATCGACTGTGCAAGTTGGTTCCACTCTTGGGTTTAACTAAAGTGTACTTTCTGGAAGATGGTGGAGGGCCTACTTCATTTACCGAGTTGGAGCTTATCTTTAGCAAGCTTGAGGCCATTATTTTGGCTTCATCCTGTGTCCTAAGCTTACAGTTGGTTATCAGGTGCCTTTGCTAAGCGACCTTGACACTGGGTCGTGGATGGGTTGGGCTTCTCCCCCTTAGACTTGTTTGTTGGGCTTTTGCAAGCCCATGCTGCATAGTATCAGAATATACCCATAACATTAGCCCTCCCAGCTCGTAGTTTGTTCTATGGACTGGGAGTTGAGTTTGCTGGTAAAAGCTAGAGACTGTGATGAGCCATGTTGTCATTCAGATTTTTATTTCATCATTTCACCTACCTGTATCATCATTACTGCATTAAATACACGTACTTTCCTATGGGTGCTAGTGCGGTGATGACTGAACCTAATTATTTTCTGGACTGTTAGATCATGGGCAGTTGATTAGTCTCTAAATCGAATGGTCAGGCCAGTAGGGCCATATTAGATGAGAAACCCATCTTTTCCCTCTTACTTTTGAAAACTGACGTTCTGCCTCATACGTTCTTGAGCAATTGTCTCCAGTCTCATTCTCCTACCCTTATTGATCCTGCTATTACTATTGCTATAAATCAATCATTTTAGTCAGAATCCATTTTACCCTCCCCCATTCTAGAACCTGACTAGTCCTTTTGACATGGTAAGTCTTCTCAGGACTTTTACTTTTAGAATGCCTTATTTTATGGCTTTCTGGTATTACGCTACCTAGTTTGGTGGTGAGTGCCTATTTGCTACTAGAAATTTTGCCTACTAGTTTGGGCTGTAGATTGTTCGATATAGCTTTCTATTTCCCCAGGGTTTAGTAGTCTGCCAAGTTTTATTAGTTAAGCCCTCCCCAAGTTTTTAATAATCTGGGTCTCTGATATGGTGGCTTAAGATGTGTATGATCTACTGTATAGGAAATCTTTTGTCTAACAAAGGGGAGCTTTAACTAATTTGGTTTACCTCAAGTGATCTGACTATTTGAAGTGACTTGACTATTTATCCTTCTATGTAGATAGCTATAGCTCATAAATGCCGAAGTCATCGAGTAAGGAGTGATGACGAGTTTGACTCCTTGGCTTGAAGCAAGGACTGGCATACACCTCGGTTGAAATAGCCTCTAGGAGTAGTGAGGTCGTTAAACAATTTGTTCCTCAACCTGGTCCTAGTGAGGGGTAGCAGGTCATTGAGAGCTTTTCAAATCGCTCGGTATTTAACCATTAGCCTTTGACCGTTGAATTGGATGAACTCTAAAACATAGTTGAATATTATTGCTTCCCCAAAGGTTGCCATCTCATGGCACCTTCCCATGGTGACCATGTAGCCTATCCTTCTTGAGGATTTGTTGTTGTTAGTACCCAACATCTCGCTATTGGGATCAGGTTTCCAGTTCACCCGTACCTTATTAATCTGTTAAATAGATCGAAGCTTTGCCCATTCCAACTGACCTCGAACACCTTCTCTCAACTCACTTCTCTTACACTAGTGTACTTGAGAAATAATCTTCCATCTCCATTCGTAAGAGTTTTGTGCTACCTCTATAGCATTAGGAGTATGAGCTATCCAAATGGGATTTATTACCTCTTGACTTAGTATATCGATTTCAAAAGGGTTTTTCTGCAGGGGGATGCCAAAGGCAAATCGAATGTAAGGAATTATAAGACTCATTGGTTTTACATTTCATGCCTGTCTTTGCATCCTCTTCTTAAATTTGGTTTTGTTTTAACTCCTAGTAAGTAAGCTAAGATCATGCAAGCTATCAGGAATTCATGTTATCATTTCTAACATTCTGTCGTACTTTTACAAACAGGACTAGCAAAGAGAAGCCAACGCTTAATGCTGGGAAGGTTAAGGTACTAAGTCGATTTCTTGCCATAAACAATCTAAAAAATAATCTCATATTTGATGATGATCTCCTTCGTTCCCATAAGCTTGCTTCAGCTTTGAACACCAAGCTCATTAGGGAAATCAGAGCTCACTGAGTTAGAGAGATTGGTCTAGCACATTTTAAAGACTATAAGGATATGGTGATGCTTATTCTTTAAAAGCTACCTCCAGATGAGCCTGAAGTCACTGTGTCTTCAATGAATCCTGACTCTGCTGCAGCCTCCGCTATTACAAATCAATTTCTTTTTGCCTTGACTATAACACCTTCATGAGTTAGCTCCTACGTCGCATCTTGAGGTGACCGAGGCGGCAGAGGTTATGCCTTTATCCAAGCCCTCTACCTAAAAATGAAAAGTAAACAAGGGAAAGTGGGTCACCACCACTTCAAAATAGGTGGCTCATGAAGTCATAGCTAAAATCATTATAAGGATACTTTCATCTGAGGGATTCTCTACATTATTGACTTCACATCTAAACCTGGTGATGTAATTTTTTAGCAACTCATCTATCCATTAGAAGACTATTACGCGGTGATAGAATGGGGTGAGCTGCCTTCTTTACCCCTTATATTGGTTAAGGAATATCCTCTTGCATTCCTCCCAATTGTGAATGCTGCAAGCCGAAATATTCTTGAGCAATGCTTGTGGTATTTTCTTAATGGTGGCTGGGAAGACACAACATTTGATTGGCGAGCCAGTTGTTTGAAGATCCATCTAAACATTGAATGTATCTAAGTGGTCATATAGGTCACTATTCCTATTGTATTGTGAGATGTTAGGGATCTTAAATCTATAAGGAAGAGGCTTTATTTAGATCTCTTTAGCAAACAGGCTCCTTCCTTGTAACAGTCTTGTCCGTCTGAGCTGTAGGTCACTTTTTGAGCTACTGCACCCATTGGAGTAACTCTTCGATCATAGGGTCTTGTGTCTCAAACCAATGGCTGGAGGTTCATTGACCTTAGTGACCTTCTTGATCGTGGTAATGGTGATCTGAGGTTCTACGGTTGATCTTGTTTAAGCTTCCTTCTCGACGTGAGTTCTCATGTCACTAATCATCTTTATCATCTTCCTTGCGAACTCAATGGACCTCTGACCTCAACTACAAATTGTACGAATGAACAAGCCTAACTCACAGATGCTTCCCTCTGAAGGGCTTTTCCTATTGTGCTTCTAGCTATTAGGGCCCTCCTCTGGGCATTGTAGCCTTAACTTATCTTTGCATGCCTTGGGTTTATGCATGAGCCAATGCCCTAACTACATCGAATAACTCCTTCATTATGCTTTCAAGCACCTCCTAATACTAGTGGCATGCTTGAACTCTGTCAGTCTCAAAAGCAACAAGATGGTAAAGGGTTAATGGTGCCATACCAACGACAATATCTATTGTGAGGGCAATAGAGGTGCCTGCAGCAGGGAAGACAAAGCCCTCCGTCAGTAACCTTTGCTACTCTACATGACCTTCAGGTTGGCCAGTGGCAACACTGGTTCTTCTGGTGGTTCTTTCTCTTGTCATTGTAGTTGTCTAGTAAATCAGAGAGAGAGAGAGAACACAATTTGGGGCCCTTCCTCTAGTGCCAAAATGTTGATGATGAAAGTCAATCAATAGGAAAAGTTCAATGAATCCCCAAGCTACAAGTTATGGATGTCAATTTGAATAAGGAAGAGATAGAGAGGAAGGAAGAACAAAGGACAATATAAGCTTTTTAATGTGGTTAGGCTAAAGTCAGTGTGACCCCTATGTCTACAATGGTTATATTTGCTTTTAAGCTGTGGTTTCTTTGTGTATTACAATAGAGTAACAATATATACAATCATTCTCTATTCTGATAGAGTTTCTGCATGTATTTTTCACTATCCCCTTCTGTTACAAAGATCTTTCTTCCCTATTTATAGAAATAGGGAGTCTTACAAGTGTAATTTGACAAATTGTAAAACCATCATTTTGGCCGTTATGGCTAATAAATGCTTGGCATTTCTCTGTCAATTTTTGGAGGCTAATGTGCCAGTTCTGGGGGCTGACTTGTCAGTTAGAAGAGTGTGCCTCTAACTAATGACTAGACACAGGAGTTTCGTACCTATACTTAGGGTAGCTAGCTTGGTGATCTAAGCTCGCACTGGGCATCCTGCCAGCTGTGCAAGTTGGTCCTATTCCCAGGTTTAACCAAACTTTACTTTCTGGAAGATGGTGGAGGGCCTACTTCGTCTAGAAAGCTAGAGGCCATTACTTTGGACACATCCCATGTCCTATGCTCGCAGCCAGCTATCAGGTGCCTTTGCTGAGCAACCTTGACGCTAGGTCGTGGATGGATTGGGCTTCTTCCCCTTTGACTTATTTAATGGACTTTTGCTAGTCCATGCTGGACAGTACCAGAATATACCCATAACACATATCAACTATCCATTTGTTATATTGTTTGCAAGAGATGCTTCAATCATTTTGGGAGCTTGAAGTAAAAGTCTCAAATGAACTTCTTATTATAAATTGAAAATGTTGTTAAATTTATATGAAAATAGATGGATTATTCATTGTTATTGTGATATATATAATTAGGTTTTTTGTAAAATGAAATTAATTGTTTTTTAATAAATAAGGAGTAATTCTAATATGAAAAATTATTCATGAAATTTCAATTAATTTATCATGTTGTTTGAAAAAGTTTATTTGAATTAGCAGGGCAAAACCCATACTCTTCATATCATTCTGTTTCATACTTTTCCTTGAAGTGGGACATTAATTAATAGTTTAAACAAAATCCTTTTCATAAATTATATTATTCAGCTTGAGCTAGTGGGCATCACTATATATGTGTCCCCTGTCAAGCGTAAATCTCAATTAGAGAAGTGTGAGGAAAGAACTATACTCTTCATATCATTCATTTTCATGCTTTTTTATTTTATTTTAAAATTTTGAATTTAAAACCTTAATTAATATATATATATATATATATAAATTTCATGCATAGTAAAGACTAAAAAGAATCACCATTTGTCTACTTTTTGAAGTTTTTTCATTATTTATACTGAAAATGATGAACACATTTGAAAAAATCTATAAAGTGATGAGTCAAATCGGAGTAATTTAAATCAAATTTTATCATACAAAGTGGGTGATAATTTATTTAAAGAAAACATAATATTTTTCTAATTCATCTTTAAGTGTACTATATGATGTATATATAATTACGACTTGTTTGATATATCAAATAAAATCTAATTATGTAGAATAAATTATATAATACAGTGATAGCTTACTATCATTAACCTTAAAAAATAATAAATATAAAATAATATTTTTATTTCATCAATTTATTCGTTATCTATTACAATCGATTATTTATCATCACTATTATTATCACTGATGTGATGATTGCCATAATTATAGATGTGGTGATCATTATTACTCCCACCACCACTAATATGATGCGAACTATCATAGTTATTGCTACGTACTAATACATTGACAACAATCACTGACATCATTACATATGCCACGATAACTACTATTACCATTAGGACCAATGTGGCAACATTGTCACCACCAACTCTTGTAATCCCACAATTAACAATTACTCCTATCATTACCATCGCTGATTATACCTATCACCATATAACCACCACCTAATTTGTCAAACATTACTATTACCACCATATACTACCATCTAAATTATTAATATTTTTTTTCACCATTACCACTATCTATTGTTATCTCTACTTCCTTCACCATCATATAAAGATAATTTTATTTTAGTTAAGTTTTAAATATTATATATTATTTTCTATTGTAAAATAAGAAATACTTAGCAAACAATTATATATGCTTAAACGATGTATCAAATATTATATAGAATAGAAGTTCATGTTATATATATTTTATATTATAGTATCACACGATCCTTACATTATCGATACTTATTTTAAATAGTGTGCCAAGCAAGATCTTATAATATCGCGTGCCTGTGCCCTAAAATTACATTATTTACAATAGCACATTATACATATTTTGCCTATTTTTAAAATTTTGTCAAGGAAAAATGATAGAAAATTTCCTTCAACTTTAGTATGATTGAGTTATGCCTTCAATAACTTTAAAAATTTTGAATTGAAACTTTAAATTACACGTAACATTGGGATTAGCATTCATAATTTAATTACTTGATTATTTCTTAAATTTTTAAAATAAATATCACATTATTGCTATATGTTACATTCTTATGCTATTGTTTTCTATCTAATTATGAACATGCTTTCATGTATTTATGTTAAATGTCATATATCTAATTTATTTTTGATTATATAATTTTAAATTATATTAAAAATTATATGAAAATTAGCTATAACGAATCAGCCTTCGATGATTTTGTGAAACCTTTTTAATATCTATTGGGATTTATTTACAGAAGTTTTTAATTTTCATATAGAAAATTTTCAAAAAATTATGATACAATTCTCTCAATTAAATTGCAACTATTTTTTTGTGTTTGTAATATGTAAACTTTAATTTTGTATAAAAAAATTTATTAAACTTTTTATATAAAGTTTAAATTTAATATTACAAAAAAATCATTTTAGAAAACTTAGACAACGTAACAATCATTACTTTTCTTTCCTTTGAGTAAGGGAAAGATGTAGATAATTTGAAAAGAAAATAGTCTAATTTTTAGGGTGTCAATTGCTATGGCAAACAACTGCTAAGAATATAAGTGGGAGAAAATTTTTCCTAAAAATGATTATAGAATTATGGTAGTCTATACGTTTTGGTTGAGTCTTTTGGCACCTGTAGACGACATTCAAAATTGGAGTCCTTGGGGCATTATTTCCAAATCACATGACAGTGCCATGCAATGTGTTCATTGTTAAGGGTTCGACCTGTTGAAAGAGTCAATTTTAAGTTTTTGGTGACATGAAAAATAAATGTAAAAATAAATGAACACTCATAATTTATTTAATTACATGATTATTTTGTAAATTTTTTTAAACAAATATTATAATATTATTATATGTTGCATTCTGTTGCTATCTTTTATTACATAATTATGAACACGTTTTCATGTATTTACGTTAAATATCATATATCTAATTTAATTTTGATTAATTATATAACTTTAAATTGTATTAAAAAAATTATATGAAAATATGCTATAACAAATCAGCCTTTGATGATTTTGTGAAACCTTTTTAATATCTATTGGGATTTATTTATGGAAGTTTTTAACTTCCATATATAAAATTTTCAAAAAACTTATGATACAATTCTCTCAATAAAGTTGCAACTATTTTTTGTATTTGTAATATCTAAACTTTAATTTTGTATAAAAATTTATTAAACTTTTTATATAAAGTTTAAATTTAATATTACAAAAAAAAATCATTTTAGAAAACTTAGACAACATAAAAATTATTACTCTTCTTTCCCTTATGTTAGGGAAAGATGTAGATAATTTGAGAAGAAAATAGTTTGATTTTTAGGGTGCCAATTGCTATGGCAAACAATCACCAAGAATCAAAAAGTGAGAAGAAAATTTCTCTTGAAAAAGACTATAGAATTAGAATATACGTTTTGGTTTATTTTTGCGTAGTCTTTAGCACCTTTAGACGACTTCTAAACTTGGACATTATTTCCACACCACATGATAGAGTGCAATGCAATTTGGTCACAGTTAAAGTCTCATTTGATGAAAAAGTCAATTTTATGTTTTTGGAAATGCGGGAAATATATTTAGAAAAAAGGACTAAGGCCATCACAAAGGAAATACTTATATGGTTTCTTTTTTTTTTTTCAGAGTGCCAATTGCCATGGCAAACAACCACTGAGAATCAGAGAGTGGGAGGAAATTTCTCTTGAAAAAGACTATAAAATTAGAGTAATCTATATGTTTTGGTTTATTTTTGTCGAGTCTATGGTACCTTTAGACGACTGCCAAACTTGGACCTTTTTTCGTAAATTATTTCCACACTACATGATAGAATGCCATGCAATTTGGTCGCAGTTAAAGTCCCATTTGATGAAAAAGTCAATTTTATATTTTTGGAAATGTGAGAAATATAATTTTTTTTTTGAAAAAAGACTAAGGTCATCACAAAAGAAATACTCATATAATTTTTTTTTAGGGTGCCAATTGCTATGGCAAACAACCATAAGAATTAGAAAATGGGAGGAAATTTCTCTTGAAAAAGACTATAGAATTAGAGTAGCCTATACGTTTTGGTTTATTTTTGCTGAGTCTTTGGTACCTTTAGATGACTTCCAAACTTGGACTCTTTTTGGACATTATTTTCACACCACATGATAAAGTGTTATGCAATTTGGTCACGGTTAAAGTCCCATATGATGAAAAAGTCAATTTATGTTTTTTGAAATGTGGGAAATATATTTAAAAAAAAAGGACTAAGGTCATCACAAAGAAATACTCATCTAGTTTTTTTTTTCAAGGGCACCAATGGTTATGGCAAATAACCACTAAAAATCAGAAAGTGGGAGGAAATTTCACTTGAAAAAGACCACAGAATTAGAGCAGTTTATACATTTTAGTTTATTTTTACCAAGTCTTTGGTACCTTTAGACGACTTCCAAACTTGGACTCTTTTCGGACATTATTTCCACACCACATGATAGAATGTCATGCAATTTGGTCACAGTTAAAGTCCATTTTATATTTTTGGAAACGCGGGAAATATATTTTAAAAAAAAAGACTAAGCTCAACACTAAAGAAATACTCATATATATATTTTTTTTAGAGTGTCGATTGCCATGACAGACAACCACTAAGAAATAGAAAGTAGGAGGAAATTTCTCTTGAAAAAGACTATAGAATTAGAGTAATCTATACATTTTGATTTATTTTTGCCGAGTCTTTGGCACCTCTAGATGATTGCCAAACTTAGACATTTTTCAAACATTATTTCCACACATGATTGAATGCCACGCAATTTGGTCACAGTTAAAGTCCCATTTGATGAAAAAGTCAATTTTATATTTTTGAAAATGCGAGAAATATATTTAAAAAAAAAAGACTAAGGTCAACACAAAACAAATACACATATATTTTTTTTTCTTTTAGGGTACCAATTGCCATGGCAAACAACCACTAAAAATCAGAAAGTAGGAGGAAATTTCTCTTGAAAAAGACTATAGAATTAGAGTAATCCATACATTTTAGTTTATTTTTGCCGAGTCTTTGGCACCTTCAGATGGCTGCCAAAATTGGACTTTTTTCAAACATTATTTCCACACTACATGATAGAATGCCATGTAATTTGTGTTAGTCTGATAGGTGCCCTAGGGCCAATATGATTGAGCTCTATTGTATCTATGACTGTACATTCTGTATTGATTTGATAATA
>JANHAO010028268.1:0-10657 GCA_026873985.1 Saraca asoca
GATCTTGGGATGAGCTTGAATTTGAGTTTTCATGAAGAAATTTTTGAAATTTTCTCTCTCTAGATTCAAGCCCTTCTTTCATAGTGATGCATTCCACTCAAATCAGATGGACAGATCACTAGAGGACAAAGTAGACCATCTATCCTTGACCTTCCCTTGGATTTTAGAGCCCTACATAACCTCATCATTCACATTATCCTACCATGAGGGGGACTTAAGTCCATTCTCTCACATCTTTGAGCTAGACATCTCTTCAACCTTCCCCATATAGTCTTGAGCCATATGCCAACGGTGGCATAAAGTCCATCCCAAGGCTCCTTACCATATTGCTTAGTCTTGACAAGGATCTTTTAGGCATAGGGGTGTGACCTAGGGTAGTTTGATGTAGCCTACCCCAAGCCTCTGTCTATTAACATGTTTTGAAACTTTAGACATGAACAATTGCATCATAACTGGGTATCAGGAGCTAGATTGGTATGAGCCAATTAGAGGAGTCAACAAGCTATGGTTGAGATAGAGGAGGAGTTAGATTGAGTAGTACTGGGAAAAATAAATCAAAAGCATCAAGTATGTGTACTGAAGTTTTTAAAATTTTTCTAAAATTTGGATCATGTTGTTTGTAGATTAATTCATAAAGTGTTGTATAATTCAAATAACTTATAAGTAAGGATTTGAATTGTACCTTCATGAGAGTTGTTCTTGAAATCCCTAGTCTTCAAATCTAATTTTTTTCTCTAAGTAATTCCATGAACTCTTTAATAAGATGCATGATCAAGTACTTCAAATTGTCATCAAGAAACTCCTTCAGCTTTGATCTCCAATACCAGTGGTGAACCACACAAACCAATTTGATTTAAAGCCTCCACCAATATTCATGTAAGATGTAGAGTAGAAAAATCAAATCCTTAGCTTAAGAGTTGCTAGCTCTCCAAGGAATCACAATGTGTTAGAACTATTGCATTGTGTCATTACATACTTTTTATGGTTGGTGTCTCACTCCTTTAAATAGATGGTATTGGAGAACAAGAAAGAGTAAGGAGCAAATAAGGGTGGCACACAAGCTAGGGTTTCACCTTTGCTTATGCCATCCATTTCTCCAAGTGGATGAGTTGCATGGCTAGATTTGGTACTCTAGGTTTGTGTGTTGCCTCTTGGCCCAAGGAGTCCATACCCCTTGCTTGGTTCATACTGAGTCCAAGCTCATTAACCCTAATATGACCACTTAGGTGTCCAATAAGCCCAAACTATAAGTCCAAACTTATGAACTCTCATATTTAATAATTCCTAAATTGTTTTAATTCATGAATTAAAATAACTTTATAAGTGAGGAACCATTCCTCCATTTATGAATGCTGTTGAAGATCTCATCAAAAGAGGTCACTTGCAGGACTATATTGTGCAACCTTCCAGGTAGCAGCTTGGACCATCTTGACAGGACCCCGAGCAAGAGCAGTTTCCTACTATCAGGACTATCTTTTAAACTTTTGTAATTTTTGTAAATTATGTAAACATTTTGAATACCCTATTGATTTTAAATTTTATTCGAATAGGTGATTCACCTAGCTGGCACCGCTTTTATTTAGGCACAAGATCACCCCGACCACAAGATCGATCACCCTTTTATTTAGGCACAAGATCGCCTCGGCTACAAGATCGCCCCGACCACAAGATTGGTTACCCTCTTATTTGGCCACGAGATCGGCCTGAGCACGAGATCGCTCACTTGTTAATTTGCTAGTTCTCATGTGAACTCTATTATTTCATAGCTCTCATGCGAACTTATCTATTTGGTCATGAGATTGGCCTGAGCGCGAGATTGCTTACTTGTTAATTTTGTAGCTCTCATGCGAACCCTATTATTTCATAGCTCTCATGCGAACTTATCTTTTGGCCACAAGATCTCTCACTTGGCAATTTCATAGCTCTCATGTGAATTATGATATTTCACAGCTCTCATGTGAACTTGTCTATTATTTTACAATTCTCATATTGACTTATCTATTTATTTGGCCACAGGATCAACCCGAGCAGGAGATTGCTCTAACTCACAACTTACTTGTGACCACGTGTTTGTAGCTCTCACACTATTTTCTGACTATGCACAGGTCGCACAGGTTGTTCAAACAATGTAAATATACTAGAACAACAAATAGATATCATAAAAGGAAACTTTATTCATTAAAAAGACCTCAATGAGGCAGAACTACATCAGAAAGCTCTGGATACAGACTAATCAGAATACAAAGGGAAAAACCTATGAATAAAAAGAAGAACTGGCTATGGAGGGCTATACTCTGCTGACTAAAGCCTATGCGCCACCCAAGTCTTCAACTTTCTTCTAACAATGCACCTCCGGTTGCGGCACCGTAGCTCTTTATTTTCTCCGGCCTCTAGCTTCCTTTTTGATTCGTGAAAGAAGCAAATTAAGAAGCACCAAGAACTTGGCCGGCCAAGCAATTGCCTCACAACAACACCGAGAGGACGTAGTTTGAGATCCATATGAGATCCTTCCATGTTATCGGGGAAGCTGAATCTTCTAAATTCTTTATGCAGTAGACCATACATGCCCTCTTGGAAAGCCAGAATGTTAGAAACAATGGCTATTTATCAGGAAACTCCATGGTTTGCTTAGAATAATGGCAGAAGGAATTCCCCCTCTGTTATATAGAGCCGAGTCCAGCTCCATCAAAGGATCCAGATCCATTTCCCCAACTGTCATCATTTATTACCTCAAAAAAGACTAAGGTTGACTCACCAATAACCACTGGACACATGCCATGAGAGGCATGGCCTAGAGTAGATGAAACGATAGTCTCAGAAGAAGACTTTCACTAACCAGAAATCGAAGAGTCATAACTCCCAACCCATGAAGCAAGCTGAGGTTAGGAGGGCTTATGTTATATATGAAATCCGAATTTCTTCTAATGGGTTGACGAGCTGCCCAAGCATGGTAAAGTCCCAGTTTAAAGAATGCTTGGGAGGCTGAGTATCTAGTTCATCTCGCTAAGCCACCTCATAGCTCGAGATCATCTGTAAAAGTGAGCTCGACCTTGTCATTAAAGAGACTCGCTCCCAGACCGAATGATTTGATATGCGAGGTGCGACCAGCAACCTAAAGGCTCACTAAGCCGAGGACCACAAGAGATCAAGTCATATCATGCCCAAAGGATACTTGGGACCCACCTGCAGAAGACAATCTGTGGCAGCCAAATAGCAAGATTTTGTTTGTTTATTTTGTCTTTTATAATAAATGTTGATGTAATAGATTTACTAAATATGAAATTACTATTGTAACCTCCTCTCCTCTACAAATATGAGGAAGGAGCCTCCTGTAAGGAGAGATCATCCTGAACATAGGCGGACACTCTACTAAAGTAAAGAGAGCACATGTATGCTGAAAATCTGTAAAAAGAATACTTCCACCATAATACACTATCGTGGATGTAGGGTTCAATTTTATCCGCATATGGCTGAACCATGTTAAAAAGCTTGCGTCTCTTTATTGCTCTTCCCTCCATTTTTGTGTATTTTATTGATTTGTTGCATTTGAACTAGTCACGGTTAGAGATTCCAAAAGAATTCCCCCATTGGCCGAAGTTGGGCTCAATACCAAAATCCAATGTCAACAATTAGTTAGTAACCACTACGAATTGATTCAAGGGAAAAATGTTAGTCATTTTCAAAAGTCATTTATCACACTTTGTAAATAGCTTTCACCTCGCTTGAATAGAATAGTTTTTTAGCTTCTCATAACTTCAAAATGCAAAAATAGAGAGAAAAACTTAAGCTTCAGCTGATCTAATTCTACCTCTTCAAATTACATCTGATTAAGGTTCTTGGATCAAAACTATGAATATTACATAGTTAGATAATTGAGATTTTCATCTCAATTGTGGTATTGTATTCCTTTATCCTACTTCTCAATTTATTTTTAGATTTCTAGGTTAATAGAAATCGGGGATACAAAGGAAGTGGTTGATCTTCTCTTTGCATCTTCTTTGGTTATATTGATAGTTGAATCCAGTCAACTTAAGTTTAGGACCCTAAACTATAGATTAAACATAAAAGAGAGAGAGAGAGAGAGAGAGAGAGAGAGGAAGAGTAGGGAGACATTAGAAGTTTTTAACATGTTTTGGCTAAAGTCAATTTAACTCTTACGTCCACATCTTTTATTACCCTTTGCTAAGTGTTTTGTATCCAATGGTTGAATGTATCATGTACAATGATTTCATCCCCTTTTATAATGGTTGGGGGGTTACAATTTGAATGTAAATCTATAATAGATAAGTCTTATGACTTGATTAGGATTAAATAATAGATAAGGGTTGATAGCTATAATAGACTCTTGTTATAGTAGAAAACTAAATGGATCTTCCTGAATTATCGGTTGCGGATGCATGCTCTGATCTACTAGTTGAACTTTATTCAAAATCACCTGAGGCCATTACTTTGACCCATGTTTGACCAGTGTCCTTAGCTCATATTTAGTGACCTAATATCTTGGTCTGTTGGGCCCTTATCAGTCGAGTCCATCCACTGGGCTTTTATAAGCCCATTCATGTGATTCCAAAAATACCCATAATCTTAGTCCCCTAGCTCTTAGTACGATCTGCAGACTGAGAGCTATAATTCGCTAGTAAAACCTATCAACTTCGATCTATTTTGCACACATTTTTTCATAGCTGTTAGTGTGGCAATGACAGAGCCTTGCTTTTTACTGGATCGTTAGATCAAGGGTAGTTGATCAGTTTCTTGATCTAAAGGTGAGGTTGATCAAGTTATATGTGGTGAGAAAAACTCTTATTTCCCTCTCACTTATTACTTTTGAAAACTTGCATTTCAATTTCTTGCTTATTTTCAAGCTCTCATCCAGTCACAACCATTCTTTATCCCATCAGCTTCACTAAGTCTGCAACCTTTTAGTTTGATTTGCTGAAGATCGATCATACTCATCGTACTCTCTTCTGGATTCCTTTTTTAGGACCTATGTTATTCCATTAATTCAATAAGTCTTTTGAACACAATCTTGGTTGTAAGCTTCTACTTTTTGTCAATGTTTTACTTTGTGGGTTTTTGATATCTGGTGACTTAGTTTAGAAATGTATGCTTATTAGTCATTAGGAAATTTTTTTCTACTTATTAGCTCTATAGTGTGTTTATTTACATGCTTGTTTGTGGAACTGGTGTCTGTCTAATAAAATGCCTATAGGTCTTGAGATCATAGATTATCAAGTTAAGCCCTTTTTCTCTTTCCCTAGTTTTAATGACCTAATAGGTTCATTGGTTGAGCCCCCCATGCTTTCAATGGTTTAGGTTTTAGATGATATGTGGCGTATATGGCCTACTACATAGGGTATTCCCTATTAGCTTGAGCCTTTAGATATGGTCTACTTTTAGTGGCCTAATCATTCTTTTTTCTATTGTAGATGCTAGGTTATAGACGTTGGGGTCACTAGATAGGAAGCACTGAAGATTCTGACTCTCCAGCTTGAAGTGGGGAGTTGATGCATTTTATAGGTGATGTGACCTTGGGGAGTGGTGAGGTTGCTGAGAGGTTCAAAGCATGTCTTGACCCTAGTGAGGACCAATAGATCAGTGAGACTTTGACATCCCCAGACCACTCAGTGTTCAAGCACCACCCTTCAATCATTAAACTTGATGAGCTTGGGGGTATAGTTGAAGCATTTTGTCTTCCCAAGGGCTACCAAATTATGGCACCTTCCCTTGTTGACCATGCAGCTTATCCTTCCCTAGGATTCATTACTATTAGTACCCACTATCTCACTGCTAGGCTTAGGTTCCTGATCCATCCTTATCTTGTAGATTTGTTAACTGAATTGAAACTCTCCCCCTTTTAGCTCACACCAAACTCGTACACTTAGCTTACCTCCTTCACCCTTTTATACCTTAGGAATGATCTTCCTTTTCATTCAATAAGGGTTCTTTGCTATCTGTTTAGCATTAAGAATGTGGGTCAGCATGATGGAATTTACTACATGATAGCTTATCAAACTGAGTTCAAGAGGATCTTGCCACAAGGTAATGCTAAGGGCAAGTCTAATGTGGGGAACTACAAATCCCACTGGTTCTACATTTCATGCCCTTCTCTACATCATTTTCATAATTTTAGTTTCATCCTTACTCTTGGTAAGTGAGCTGAGGATGTGTGAGCTTGCATAAATTCATGTTTTATTCTTTAGTTTTGACTTTCTGTTTCTTTTTGCAGATGGAGTTGGCAAAGAGAAATCGACATTAGAGGCTAAAGAGGTTAAGGTATTGGGCCAGTTGTTGCTATAGATGATCTAAAGACTGATTTTAAATTCGATAAGGATCTCCTGTGTTCGCATAAGCTTGCTCCAGCTTTAATCATTGAGCTCAACAAGGACATCAGAGCTTGCAAATCTAGAGAGATTGGTCTAGCAAATTTTGAGGAATACAAAAACATGTTGAGGCTTAACCTTTGAATGCCACGTTCCTCTCACTTTACTTGGTCTGCTATTATTGCAATTTCATTAGTCCTTGCTACTACTACAACCCCCTGCTACTACAAGCCAATTTCCTTCGGCCATAGTAGTAGCATCCCCACAAGTGCTAGCCCTTACCTTGCATCCCAAGGTGGTTGAGGAGGTTGCATCCCCATCCGATCCCCCTGCCAAAAAATAAAGGGTGGACAAGGGGAAGATGGTTGTTGTTGCTATGGAGGAGGTGATACCCGAGGTCAAGGTCGAGGAGTGACCTACTGGCCTTGGCACAAAGACAAGGGAGTACTTTGACTTTCTTCAGGATAATGTTGAGTTGATCTTGGGGCCTCACAAAAGGGCCAAAGTGTTGGAGTTGAAGGAATCCTTAGGGGAAGGATTGATGAGTTATACAGCTCATTATGTCTTACTAACAAGTAAAGTCCTTTCAACTTGGTTCTCTTATCTCTTTGTAATTCTAACTTAATCATTTGCTTTTTCAGGGTTTATTGGAAATAATAAAGTCAAAGAAAATGCTTCAAGCATGGGATGAGGGGAAGAAAAAGCTTGGGAATGACCTGGTTGTGGTGGCTGCTCAGGCACTAGAACTGAAGGAGAAAGCTAAAGACACCGAAGTTGCCAGGAAAAAAGTCAAGAAAGCTTTAGCTCATGAGGTGGCAAATTGTGAGGCCATCTCATCCATGCTACATAAAATGGTTGATGACCTGACGAGAGTGAAGGGTGACTTGGATGCAATGGTGCAATGTGTTGAGGCTTCTAAGAGGAAATGTGAGTGTGGTGCCAAGTAGTAGGTTGTATGTGGTGCCGAATAGTTGGTCGCATGCAATGCCAAAGAGTATGTCGTATGCGATGCTGAATAGTAGGTCACATATGGTGCCAAATAATAGGTTGCACATTTTTCCAAATAGTTAGTCGCATGCAATGCCAAATAGTAGGTTGTATGTGGTGCTAAATAATTGGTCGCATATGATGTCAAGTAGTAGGTCGTATGCGGTGTCAAATAGTTGGTCGCATGTGGTGCCAAGTAGTAGGTTGTATACGGTGTTGAATAGTTGGTTGCATGCAATACAAAATAGTTAGTCGAATGCAGTGCCAAATAGTTAGTCATATGTGATGCCAAATAGGTGGTCACATACGGTGCCAAATAGCAGGTCATATGCGGTGCTGAATAGTTAATCACATGTAGTGCCAAAGAGTTGGTCGTATGTAGTGCTGAATAATTGGTTACATATAATGCCAAATAGTAGGTTGCATGCGGTGTTGAATAGTTAGTTGCATACAGTGCCAAGTCTTTGTAAGTACATCATGTTAATTGCCTCTTTCGGGTTAGAAGGGCGAGTGCTCACTTTTGGGATAGAAGGGCAATAGCTTGCTTTCGAATTAGAAGGGCAATAGCTTACTTTTAGTATAGCATTTTGTTAAAAATTTATTTAGAGGTTAGTAACCATTCAGAAAAATTTAAAAACATTGACTATCTTATTAATTTTAGAACAATGTTATAGGACTAGATAAGCAATATTCAAATTCATAGATCATTTGGTTAGAGATGTCCAGTATCTCATGGCTTTCTACCAGAAATCACATTAACCTTCCTCCCTCTTATCCCTAGCTTGATTCATCTTTGTAGCTGTGTTAGGCTATGTGCTGATCACCTTGCACACATCCGATTCCATTAGAGGCTGGGAATCTAATGGTGAGTGTCGTAGTGGATGTGACCATGTCCAAGTCATTGATTGCAGGTCACCCTAGCACCACATTATATGCTGAGGGATGGTCGATGATCAAAAAGTCTATCAAGATGGTTACCTGGTGACCTAAGTCTCCAAGAGTAATAGGAAGCCTGATTTACCCTACTAGTAGTGTTGCATCTCCTATAAAGCCATAAAAGGGCTTTAAAGAAGGCTTTAGTTGATATGAGCTTAGACCTCTCTATTCAAAACATCCCTTGTGCATGATGTTCACCAAGTTTCCTGTATCAATCATAATTCTTCGTACCTTGGTGTTACTAATTTTGGCTCCGATAACCAATGCATCATTATGGGGAAAATGTATCCCTCTTGCATCTTCATCTGTAAAGGTGATATTATCTAAGGTCATCCTTGCTTTCTTGGTGGGACCCTCAAATTCACTGTGCTCTATGAGCAGGATGTGATTTGCTTCTCATACGTAGTGTTCATGCAACTTGTTTGAAATGTCTACAATGGTAGGCCTGCCATGAATAGTAAATATAGTTCTTACTAAGGGTGCCTCCTCTTGCTTAGGAGTCCATTGGTGCTACTATTGCACTAGTTGCTATTCCGTTGCTCACACCATATAATCCCTTAAATGACCTCTCTTGATTAGGTCTTCAGTTGCATCTTTAAGTGCCCTAAAGTTTGAAATGTTGTGTTCAATTTTGTCACGATAAGCATAATACTTGTTCTTGTTTCTGAACTAGTTGGGATTCCTTATGGGTTTGGGCTTCCTAAAATCCTCCTTATCCTTTTTCATCATAAAGATCCTTTCCAGAGGGTTTGATAAGATACTTAGCTATGATGGCGACCCTTACACTAAGATCTCTCATTCCTAGACTTTTTTGTGACCTAAGTTTTGGGGTCATCGTCCTTACCCTCCTTGCTATTCCTGGCATTGCCCCTCTTTTTTCTCTAGTTGGAGCTATTTGTCTCATCCTTGGGTTTAGGGCCAAAGGTTTCCTCCCACTTGACTTCTTTAGCACCGCATTCATAGAATTCCCCCAGGTCCTTCAATGGAGACTTGTATATGCTCTTGTATAGCTTTCTATCTTTTTGGAGTCCTACTAAGATTGCTATTAAGATGCTCTCATTTGAGGGATTTTCTATGTTACTAACCTCATGTCTGAATCGGATAATGTACTCTTTCAATGTGTTGTGGGTGAAAATCAATCTCACCAAAGTAGGCTGAAGGCTCAATGAAAGTTAAGTCCAAAGGACGTCCAATTCATTGAGGATAAGAGTGCGAGGTTTCAGTTTGCACGCTCAGTGAACCATCCTTACACAAGCTTACCTCATTGTGGGTGAGCTCGTCCTCACTAAGTAATAGCCATGAACTCACGAAGAGAAAGGCACTCCCTAGGCCAGAGACTCAGCAGGACAAAACTCCAGGTAGATTTACATCAAGCCTCAGTTTCAGCCAATGAGAGGGGCCCACCCCGTAAAAAGCAACCTACAGTAGCCAGATTCCAGGAGATTTTACTATCTTATTCATTTAATATTTGATGTAACAGAATTATAGCTTTTAATCATTCCATGTAACCTTTCTTCCTCTATAAATAGGAAGTCATTGTAAAGAGGAACGAGGAAAGGCTGAAATAGCTTAGCCAAAGCTTTGTAAACTTTTCTTTCAGTTCAATCAAAACTCCACCATAGACGTAAGGTTTGGTACTGCCCGGATTAAGCCGAACCACATTAAAAACATTGTCTGCCATTGCCCTTCTTCCTCTCCATTATCTTCTTCTCTCGCTCAGTCTACTAGAAAAAAGTTTGGGATTCAAGAACCTATCACAGTTGACTAGAGTTTAGTAGAACCAGATTCCACCATCAACATTTTGGCGCTAGAGGAAGGGCCCGATTGTTTTTGGAATCATCTTTCCTGTCTAGTTATGATTGTGAGAGGAAAGGTCACCAGGAGTTCCAGTACTCTAGTTGTTCAACTAGCAGATCCTCAGCCACCACTCGAGAATATGGTAAGAGAGGTGGCTGAAACTATTAAAGCATTAGCATAAGTGCAAGCTCGAGATGCGCAAAGGCAAGAGGAAATCGTAGCATAGCTCTTGCAGTTACGTGAAGAAGCTCAGAAAAAGACTCATAAAAACTACCACGATTAGTGGACTGGGGGTTCTAAAAAAAATGAAAGCTCTGGTCCCTAGTCTGAAGATAAGGATCCAATAATGAGGCAAGTCCTCTAGAGGCTAAAATAGTTGGAGGAATGTCCCCAGTCTCAAAATAATCAACCTCGCTATAAGGAAAGCTCGCCATTCTCTATGGAGATTGAAATATAGCCCCTTCCACAGAAACTTAAAGCCCCACGATCCTGTTGTACGATGGAAAAAGTGACCCATGCGACCACTGATGGAACTATAAAGTACTGTACGTTTTAAATATAACCGCAAGTGCACGGCGTAGTTGTAACACAGAACCGGCGAGTACGGGTCGATCCCA
>JANHAO010028269.1:0-10660 GCA_026873985.1 Saraca asoca
ATGACTAATCCTTTGACTTGAGATTGTGGGATATCTTTTGCATGGAAGGTTATACTTTGACTAAGTCAAACGTGACTCTAATCATAAGGAAACAATAAAGGCTTGTGTTGAGTATTTCTGGAAATATAGTTAGATATTGCCTAATTAAGAAAGGATTCATTACTACTCTTTTGAGTGATATCCAACGGCCATTCAATGAATTAGTTTGACTGTTGAAATCCTTGTACAAGGTTGAATCGAGACTCAAATTAGATTTCAGTGCTCAAATTCATCTGAGTCAAATAATTCGCAATGTTGAGAAAACATGATTAGTTATAAAGGTTGACTATCATCCATACCTTTGACTAATCTGGATATAGTAATAAAGGGATTGAATCGTGCATTAAGATCGTTCACGGACAGGCTTGCCACCTTATTGACTTTTATCGAAATTTGGGTAGCTATAATGGCTTGCTAGAGTCCGCTTATAGTTTAAAATCCATGGAGAATTAATTTAGACAAATTAATTATTGGATAAAATTAATTAGATTAATTTTATATGTCTTCAAATAGTTTGAAGGGTATTATGGACTTTTGTCAATATTTCGGGGGCCTTCTGGGTCACACGTATAACAAAAAATGAATAATGGCCAAAGTCTGGATATATTTATATCCAGGGATCAAAATGTAATTTATTGAAATTATAGGGTCAAAATTGTAATTTATAGAATTGCACAGGGACCTGTTTGTAATTTATGAAAATTGCATGTGGCCAAAATATAGTTTATGAAAATTGTTGGGGCCGAAGTGAAAAATTGGATTTTTCACTTCAACAGGCCAAAACGACGTCGTTTTGGACCGGCCCTATAAAAGGCCAATAAATGCTGCGTTTGAAAAAGGTGGTGTAGAGACGACCGATAAGCTCAAACCAGCCGAAACCCATTTGCTCCTCCTCTTCGGTCCTGGCAAAATCTTTCGATTTTGAATTGGAAGTCTGCTCCTTCAGTTTGGCTAGCACCTTGGGAAGGTAATAGAGGCCTAATTCAAGCATTTTTCAGCGTGGATCACAGACAGGACCGAGACACTTTGACCGGATCGATGGCAAGCTTTCCAGCCTTCTTCTGCTGCATTCAAGCTTCTCTAAAGGTTAATGGAGCTTCCTTGTAAGCTTATGAAGCTTTAATTGTCCAAAACTAACATGATCCGGGGTGTATTTGCTTGGCCCGATTGATTTTGAGAAAATTTTTAAATTCCAGCCACCGGACACTTCCAGCAGTAGATTCATTATCGTTCTCTTATGTAAGGAGAAAACCATAGCTTTTAGGTTGATGACATTCCTTACTAGATCATTGGAGTACAAGTGTACTTTGAACTTGATTACTTATCTAAACTTTTTGAGATACTTGATGAGGCTTATCCTTAACTATATGATCTATGTCATTTTGTGTCTCTTGAACTTCTTCAATTTCTATTTTACTCCCATTAGCCTTTTCAAGGATAAACTCCTTTTTCAAGAAGGTAACATTTGTTGAGACAAACACCTTTTGCTCAATAGGATGGCAAAAGTAGTAACCCTTTATTTCCTTAGGGTATCTCACAAACAAACATTTATCATGTATAATATCAACTTGTTTGTGATAATCCACTTTACATAAGTAGAACATCCCTAAATCTTCATGTGTGAAAGACTTGGTTTCTTCTTGAACCATAGCTCGTATGGTGTCTTATCACCAAGCTTTGATAAGACACAGTTAAAGATGTGTGCAATAGTTTCCAAACTATAACTCTAAGAAGATAGTGGTAAAGTTGTAAAACTCATCATGGAATGCACATGTCAAGTAAGGTACGATTTCTTTTTTTTTTTTTTGAAATACCATTCATTTGTGGCATTATAGGTGGAGCCCATTGCAAAAGTATCATAAACTGTTTTAAATAATCCATGAATTCCTGACTTAAGTATTCTCCACCTCAATTTGATCTAAGTGTCTTGATACTTTTTTCTAGTTTGTTTCTCTAGTTCATGTTTGAATTCTTTGAACTTTTCAAAGGTTTCAAGCTTTTATTTCATCAAATAGATTAACCATACCTATAGTAATCATTGGTAAATGTGATAAAGTAAGAAAATGCTCCTCTAGCTAGAGTAGTCATTAAACCACATACATCACTATGTATTAACTTTAGCACTTTTTTGGCACATTCACCCTTTTCAGTAAAAGGGTTCTTAGCTATTTTCCTAATAAGACATGATTCATAAGTTTCATAATTGAATGAATCCAAGTATCCATCTTTATGTAACTTTGTGATTCTAATTTCATTAATATGATCAAGTTTACAATGTTAAAGATATGACAAATTTATTGATTCATTAAATTTTGGTTTCTTATTTGTGATAATTAAGATCTCTTGTCTTAGTTTAGAACATACAATCCATTAACAAGTTTGCCACTACCATGAAATATGTCACCATATGAAAATGAACAACTTTTATTCTTAAAGGTAAAAGCAAATCTCTCTTGGTCTAAACAAGAAATGGAAAGAATATTCTTAAAAATCATAAGAACATAATAACAATTATTTAGTTCTAGAATTAAGCTTATGGGCAATTTTAAAAGGTAAGTTCCTACACTAATAATAACAACTTTTGCTTTATTTCTAACACACAGATCTACTTCACCTTTCTATAGCCTTCTATTATTTCTTAGTCTTTACACATTATTATAAATGTTTGATCCACAACCGGTATCTAATATCCAAGAATTAACAAAACAATGAGACATGTTTATCTCAATGACAATGATACTTGGAGTAGAAGAAGCTTCTTTAAGTTTTTTCTACTTCACAGTCTTAAGAAAAGCTTTACAATTTCACTTCTAATGGCTTTTTACTCTATAGTGGCAGCAAATGCCTTTGGGAGTAGTCTCTTTCTTCTTCTCTTCACATTTTTAGGGTTTCTTAATGTCAACCTCAGCCTTAGAACTCTTCTCGAGTTTTTTTTTCTTTTCTTTCTTAGGCTTAGAAGAAGTACTGACCATCAATGAAAGCTATTCCTTCTTAAAAGCTGTTTCAACAGTCTTAAGTATATTAAGCAACTCTATGAAAGAGATCTCCATCTTATTAATGAAGAAATTCATGACAAATTATCCATATGACTTAGGAAGGGAATGCAATATGATGTTGACTGTATGATCATTGTCGATCACATGGTCAAGTTAGGCCAAGCTCTCTATTAGCATGGTTATCTTTAGAACATGAGTTGCAACAAATGATCCCTCAGCCATCTTGTAGTTGAACAGATATTCACTTGAACCTTCAAATGAAGGTACAAGAGGATTCTTCTTAAGGATGTAGGCTATCCCTTCTTACTTAAAAACAATTTTTAAGTTTTATAACCAATCCATATAATTTGGTCCAGTTAGCTTATTATCAATCTATATGCTTTTTAATGAGATGTTATTGGTCATTTTACCAACCTTTAATAAGAATAAAATAGATTAATATCTAAACATAATATTCACTTTCTATGGACTTTAATAAAATGAACTCTCACTATTTTTTTTAATTCTAATGACCCTCTGTCTTAGAGTTGGATTATCGCATTGGATGATAATCATACTAGGTTAAGATCCCGATCTAATTTACTTGAACTTGATGGAGGCCAAGGAATTTAAATGAACTAGACTAGGTAAACAGCTCAGCTTATTAATTACATTTCCACGTAACTTATAATAATTAGGTTGACAACTCTTTATCATTTATTATCCATCACATCAAACATTATTAACAACTCCTTGTTCATAACATTCAAAGTGAAACCTAAGTACACCTAAACACTATACGGTTATGATGGAGGCCATCCAAATAATACATATTTGCTAAGTTGAAACCATCAAACAAGAATATCATACATATTCTAACAATTGTAACCTAAAAGATGTAACATAACTTTAACGGAGGTCAACAAGTTATCACAAAATCAATATTTGATTATCATTATTTTGATAGGTGGTATTGAACTATATTCTTAACATGCAACTTAAATTAGTGAGGGATCTTTTAATTAGTCCGAGATTTCACTACTAAAGGCCTTATGTACTAGTCTACTTTATACATACATCCTATTCATATCATGATATAAATCCTATGTATGCATACATTTACTAGTCTATGTCATGCATATATCACCATTTATAGCATACATATAAATCACATGCATGCATAACATATATAGGATGATTATGGACTAATTCAAATTATTCCTTTGAGCCATAAAAGGGAAGAATCTTCATGTAATGCACCTCTTGCCATGCAACTTGCACTTTAGTTCCTCTTTCTTCATCCAAGAGAGAAATAAAATTCCCTAATTTTTATTCAATGTAACCAATTACAACTTATTAAGGAAACCTTAAGTTGCATTCAACAGAGCAAGTGATGGTTGTTAAGATGAACAAAGATAATGCTAAACTACCTAAGCTTATAACTATGGCGAGTCCAAGTCAAATCTATAGAGATCAATGATTAATTCCTATGTTTTTATAATGTAAAATGGGGGGTTAGATATCTAATTAGAATAAGAATTTAAACAAATAGTTTAAGTTCTAGTAAACATAATAAAAAATGGAAAGAAAATCAAATGAGAAAGTTCCATTCTAAGGGATTCTTGCAACCAATTCTATAATTGATCCTTGAGACTACTGTTTCATTCACTACATCTAAAAGCTTTTTTTCTATTGCGGAGTAATTGCATTGAGATGAATCAGGAGTCTTAGAAGCATAATAAATCACATGAGCTTACTTACCAACCTACTGCCCTAAAATTGCTCCCAAGGCATAATTGCTTGCATCATACATGATCTCAAAAGGCAACTCCTAATTAGGAGGCTGAATGATAAGGTAGATGTCAATGCAGCCTTCAAGTTGCCAAAAGCATCCTCACATACTTGGCTGAAATCAAATGGAACTTCTTTTTGCAATAATTTGGACAAGGGCAATACTATCTTGGAGTATTCCTTAATAAACTTGTGATAAAAACTTGCATGGCCAAGAAAGGAATGCACTTCCCGCATACATATGGGGTAGGGTAAGCTCAGGATCAAATCAACTTTTGCCTTATCAAACTTAATCCTTCTACTCGATACCATATGCCTTAAAACTATCCCTTGCTTAACCATAAAATGACACTACAAGAAAAATACAATTTTCAGACATCTAAAACTATTGGAAATAGATTATTTTTGATGGATAACAGACATTTAAAAAACACTAGTTAGAAAAAAATTTTGACGTTTGTAAACATCAAAAATTTCCTATGTCATTTTTTACAGTCCTATAAGTCAAAAAATATGTGATGTATTTTTATGCCTATAGATGTTGGAAAAACATGATAACATGACATACATAGCCATTAATTTTGATGTATAGAGATGTCAGCAATATCTTGTGGATTGCCATATCATTATTTCTGACATCCTTATACATTAAGTGGATGTCAAAAATAATTATGTTGAATGCCATATTAATGTTTTTAACACCCCTATACGTTAGAAAGGACGTAGGAAACTACGATGTGGTAGAAAAAATAAATATTTAATTAAAAGACCTTTGCATAAGCACCAGATAATAACAACAGCAACAACATCTCATTTGTAAAAAATCCATAATACCAACCTAACTAAATTATTATATTCAACATTTAAAAAGTTTCAAATATTCTTCAAGTTATAAAATGTCACAATGACTCATGAAAAATGCCCTAAATCTTCCTTATCCTCTTCCTTAGTAGCATATTCATTTGTAAGGATTTGGGCTTGTGGTTGAGTTTGTGATGGAGCTCTAGGATAATGTGGCCCTACAACTAGATGTAATGGCTGCATCCAAGAAAATGATAGAGTCGGCCGTTGTCTTTGAGGAGGCTATGTCTATGGATAATAATATGGATGAGGTATCTAGGAAGGTGGAAAAAGCATTTACAATGGTAGATAAGGCATTGAAGGCAGCATCTATGGTGTATAAGGCATATGAGGCTGCTACATAGGTGATGGCTAATGTTTCTTTTGGATGATTGAGAGAATGATTTCATGGATTCATATCCATAACAATGGCAAATAATTTGATCATTATGACATGAAGAATAAAGTGATAACAAATATTAAAAGGATACTATTATCATGCTTCACTCATAATTAAGGGATCTTCTGTATGATTCATTATATATATATATTATAACTCTACTATCATTTTGAATATGTCAAAAAGCCTGATTCTAACAAGTGCCTATTAGAACATAAAATCTCTTTCCAATAGAGTAAGTCCCTACATATATGTGCAAGTAAGATATAAAATAGAATTATCAATCACAACAATGAATGCCATCATCATATTTATCAAGAGAATGTTAGGAACTAATATATCACCTGATCTTTTTCAAACACTTGGTCTTTAGTGGCGGTTCATTAAAATCATCACTAAAGACACAAGAGTTGGTATAACTAGGTTTAGTGGCAGTTTTGAAGCGAGGGATTGGATAAACTGCTACTACAAATCTTATGACCCGATCTATAGAGGTGGTTTTGATGAACTACCACTAATTACAAATATTTAGCGATGGTGTTTTAAACCACTACTAAAGATAGGGCTAAGCAAAGGGGCTGGGGTTTGACTCTTCTGAAGTGTAAAACATTAGCTTTATTATTTTATGAACCTTAACTTGTGCTTTACCTTTATTGAAACACTCTTGTCCTCTTCAATTTGTAATTTGCACTCTCTTTAATATTTGAACACCAAGCTCTCCTCCATCTTAATCACAACGCACTAACTGCAATCATTACTTGCTTGACGGGGGCGGCAGGTATGAAATTGCTCAGCAGACTTTATTTATTTTCATTTTTAGCTTTTTTCTTTAGTTGGATTTTTGATTCATTATACTCTCCACTTTTTCACCTAAACTAATTTGGTTGAATTTACTTGTTTTTAGATTGATTTTGTCAGTTTTTTTAGCTTGATTTTTGGTTCATTTTTATTTTCTTTTCTCTTTTACCCCTAATCTGATTTCACTAATATGGCATGTATTTATGCCGTTCTCATTATTTTATTGTCATATTGTATTTACATCCTTATCCTGTTTGCCCTTGGGAAATTTTTATTACTTTGAAACTTAGCAAGCATAAATAAAGCCTGTAAGGTTGTACTATTTGTCTTTTTCAATTGTGAATTACAAATGCTAAAATCTCATAGAATGCTTCTTGTTCCGGTGCTTTTGGACACCTTAGTATGATTCATTGTATCATATTGCAAAGCTCTCTAGCTAAACTAAAGTTATTGATCCTTTGTTTGGATGGTAGAGTTATTTTCTATTTGTTCCTATCATATAATAGAGATTGAAAATCAATTTTCATTGGAGCTTATGCATTGTTAAACCTTCCTGTCTTGTTCTCTTATAAATGTGTTCCATGTGTTTATATTGCCATACCTGCACCATAGGTTTAGTAACTCAAGATTTTTATTTCATGTTGTATGCCATCATTTAGTGTAAGTGATTGAAATTATTTTTGTTTCATTTTGAAATCTTTATGGTTACAACTGATGCTACTCATAGACTTTGGTGATTCATGTGTTTTGTTGTTTGTAATTGTTATTACAATTTTTTTTTCTTAATTTTCCTTGCATAAGAAGCACTTTATCTTTTAACTATTTTATTAATTATAATTTGTTTCTAAATTACAAATCTAGTTTCTCTTCGCAAGAACCCTAACTTCAAGCTCTTCGTCAAATTTTTCGTCACCCTACAAGTCTTAAGCCATATTCCCAAAGACTCCAACATTCTGGGCAGTTGTACTACATAGTATGTAAACCAACCTAACCTTCTACCTATTTCAAAAATTAAGTTTCTACCAATTAAGGATTACATTAGGTTTTTTCTTTCCCTTGTTGCATACGTGCATGAAATGATCTATTATCCTTTAAGTACCATAAAAAAATTACAGAACCTCCTTATAATTAGTATGTTTTGTTTTAGTTATGAAGCATGTAAGACAGAGTCGCACGTCTCTTGGGCCATTAATGCAGATCTTAGGGGAAATGTACTTTATAATATGTAATTTTAGCTAAAACAAGCATCATGTGCTTGTGTTTTGTTACTTTCCAACACTTTTTGAAATCATATACTCTCTTATTGGTCTATACTTCTTTTTATGAATGTTGAAAAATTATTCTCACTACCATGTGCTCTTTCCATCTTTGGGTATACTTACATTTTAATTTCATGCATTGCAGGGGCCCTAGTGCACTAGAATATGCAATAAAGTGATCACATGAAAACAAGGTTGAGGTTGTGTCCTTAGATGAGAAAGAAAGTGGATTGAGGGCAACATTGAACTTGGGTTATACATTTAGTCATGTGAGTGATTAGGTTGATTGATTATTGTGCTGTTTTGGATTGATAGAACTCTGAATTTTGTGCTGTGATGATTTGGTTAAATTATATACTATGTTGCCTTGGAAAGAATTATTTGTGATTAGGTTATGCACTTTTTGGCTTAAGTGTAAGACTGTAAAAATGAAAAGGGCATTCCTATCATTTAAACTATTCTCACAGTCAGCTCTACATGTTGGTGGGGTATTAGCCATTAGCACAGAGTCAAAGCACTACCTTATGGACCACAAAGGTCTTATATTATACACAGCCAGATCCAAAATCAATACCATTCTGTATGTAGAGATAATTGTAAACTATTATCATGAGATATCTGTGCCATTGTTGTTGCTATTGTTGTTTTATTGATTTGTAGTTTACTTATGCATAAATGTGGGAAGGATAGGGCCAACATAGAAGATAATGCAATTGTGAATTAGAATTCAAAAGTTATTGGATACTTGTGTTAAAGTATGGACATTTATCACTCCTCAATTACAAGCTCTCTTACAGAAGGATAGGTCTTCTTGATTGTTTTATGATCCTAGTTTTGTTGTTTTATCCTTAGTGGTGTTTCATTAGAAGTTACTCAGTTGGATGATGTAGGTGCCTAGCTGGTTTTTGTGATTCTTTTTGGTTCCTTCTAGTTATATGCAGTTTCATGTATGGCTGTTTTTGCTCAGCCTTATTCTTTAGCTTGTGTTTTCCTTTTTCTTGATGAAGCTTCTTTCTTTTGTATAGTAGGTCTATAGGGAATAGTGGTGTCTACCCCCTCGGTTATAGTTGTTTGTTGGTTCCTTTTTTCTATCTAAGGTGGTTGGCCTTGTGTATATATTGATTGGCCCTATGTGTAAGTCGCTAATCATAGTTAAAAGAGCATTTTGGAGACTGAAATGCCCATTTTAGGTACTAAGCCTAATATATTAAATCAGAGCAAAGAAAAAAATGACACTACATTTCACCTCAACAATTTAATTATTTAAATTACTTAAAAATTATTAATTAATTAATTAATAATTAATATAAAATTTAAATAATTATATATGAATTGTTTAATTCTTATTTTAATTACTTAAAAATTATTTATTAATTAATGAATAATTAATTTAGAATTAAAATAATTATATATGAATTGTTTAATTCGTATTTCAATTCTTGCTAGTTGAATAATTAAAATAAGTTAAAATGTTTGATGTTCTGCCTGACCAGTTCCTAATTATTTTAGTTAGTGTCTCTACATCAAATCAAAGCATAATCACAATCATTTTCTCCAAAACCTGCATAGGTTGATAAAGGTAATGTTATGGGCATTTCTCGGCATTAAGTGAAATGGCCCAAGAATGGCCCAACGGACCAAATTAAGGCAAAAGGGCCGACCCATTCTAGAGCAAGGTCACAGAAGCCAGTCAGTAGATCACCCAGTGCGAGCTTGAAGCCTTCAGTAGTCCAAGGTCTCAACGAGCTCCCTCTAATGTAATTGAACATAACGAATGTCTGGTCAGCAGTATGAAACATACTTCCAACTGGCGAATCAGCCTCTAAAGAGTGATAATGATTTGTCTTGCATTTATTACCCAATGCCTAGCATTTATTACCTAATGTGGCTATAATCATAATTTTACAATGTTAAATTACAACTTGTAACCTTCCCTACTTCTATAAATAGGAGGGGAGATCATTGTAACAGAGAGAGTAGAAAATACATGCAAAAACCCTACCAAAATACAGAGAGAGTTGTGAGTATTGTAACTCTAATAAACTAAATAGAGAAACAACTGCAAATAGCAAATACAACCACCGAAGACGTAGGAGCCATATTGGCTTTAGCCGAACCACTTCAAAAACCCTATGTGTTCACTTTGTTCCTCTTTTTCTTTCTCTTATGATCTCTTCATATCTTCACAGCTTTCACAACAGTTTCGGTTCTAGAACCCTCAGTTGACTGATTACCAAAATCGATCGTCAATAGGTAAAATGTCTAACACTTTTTATATGACTTCTTGTGCTTGTCCAAAGTGGAAAGCATGTTAATTTGACATGTGCTTGAACACAAACATCCATCCAATGTGTATCCATACAACTTGTTACTTCTTATTTAAATAGGTCCAATAGTTGAATTATAATATTAATTTTAGTTAATGTCTTTGCATCAAATCAAAGCATAATCATAATCATTTCAAGGATCAGGCAGGCAAGGTATATCCTTTATAGCTTACTGATTTGATCTCCAATTCCATGTTGATGTGAAACATATTCTTCTCTTTTTCATTGCTA
>JANHAO010028270.1:0-10652 GCA_026873985.1 Saraca asoca
TTTTCAGAATTAACACAATGAAAATACTTTAGAAAAAATTAACAAAGATACCTATAAACAAGGACTTATTTATAAAGAATCACTCCTATACTTCAACAATTAAGTCTAGGAACATCAAGATAACTATATTTTCATTGAGTTATTAGCACTATATGCACTCGGCCTTTTTATAAATCTTGTGTATGACCAACTTTCTTATGCACTATACATATGCTACCTTACTTGAATGCCCATGTGACCAACTTTCTTAGTCACTGCATATGTGTGATCTGTTACCTATCTTACATATGACTAACTTTCTCAGGCACCATATGTATGTGACTTATCTTGTTAAGGCATAGCTCTCGTGCGACCTAATGCTCACAGCTCTCATGTGACCTAAAGCTCGTAGCTTTCATGTGACCTCAAGCTCGTGACTCTTATGTGACTTCAAGCTCGTAGCTTTCATGTGACTAGCTGCTTATAACTTTCATGCGACCTAATGATCCCAGCTTTCACATGACATAAAGCTCATAGCTTCCTTGTGAACCTCACTTATGACTCTCTATTAGTCATAGGTCTTACATGGCATATATACATGTTTATTACAAACACAAGGCATCTTGATGTTAGAGTCTATTGTTTGTCAAGAAGCACCATCAGTTGGTTACCAAGTTGTTCACTATTTGTGGGAATTAATGTCATCATTTGTAAAATACATAATAATCAGACTTAGCATGAACACAACATGAAAATATGCTCATTAAAAGGCCTCAACAAGGTATCTTTACAAGCATTAAATTACATGTTACATCGAGCCTACTACTAGATACAATCAACTCATTGTAGAAGAAGGATTAGCCTCGCTTGAGAAGAACTCCAGCTACTGGGAGGACCGACAAAATTCTCTGCTCCTCAATCTTCTTCTTGCCACCCTCTTTAGTTTAGAGTTCCTTTTTAGCCTTCCACTCAATATAGAAGACTTAAAAAGCACAGTCCAAGGTGACTAGAGAGGATGAACCTCACAGTGACACCGTAAGGACATAATCTAAGATCTAGGTGAGATCTTTCCATATTCTTGGAAAAGGAAAGTTGCCTAAAAGGGCTTCTTGTGCAACAAACCATGCACATCTCACCAGAAAAGTGAACTGTTAGAGGTATAGGGGGCTTATCTGAAACACCTATTGGAACACTTGATAAAGAAGGGGGTAAGGCTCCTTGTGTCTTAAATAAGGCCAGTTTGTCCCCATCAAAGATTCTAAAGGAACTCCTCATCACCCTTTCATTTATGGCTTTAGCAGATGACAAGATCGGTACACTAGTGACCAAAAAACACATGCAATAAGGGATAAAGCCTAGAAAGGACAAAGTGACAAGATGACTTCAAACTCTGACTACACTATGACCTATAAGTAAAGAGTATCAGCAAGTTACAACTCCTAGCCCATAAAGCGAACTAAGAGTTAGGGGGCTAGTGTTATAAGCAAAATTTGATACTATGAGGTGGACTAGCAAGAAGGAGCTAAGTCCTGGGAAGTCAAGCTCACCCCACCGTGAGATCACCATGGATAGGGGCTAGCTCGTTATGGAGCAATTCTCAGATCATTATCATGCCTCAGCTAACATGATCTAGCAGCTAGCCCCACTCAAGCATGAGCTAGATATCACTACATATCTTGAGCAAGGACCCTCAATTAGCGAGGTGAAACACCTCACTCCGTAGGAAGCTCGTAAAGGATGGACGCGAGGCTGGCATCCACTTGAACCCAACTTGCACCGCCATTCTACAAAATGTAACCGTTTGCAAGATGCAACCTTGGGGTCCCACCTATAGAAAGCATTCTACTGAAGTCAACCGGTAGTTTGTTAGCAGTCTATAGAAGCTAAGTTTTTGTAATTTAGACTATCTTGTACATTTAATATTTAATGTAACAGATGTAAAGTTTATTATATTCCATCTGCATCCTCTTCTCCTTCTACAAATAGGAGTGAAAGCCATTCTACAGGGAGAGGACAAAGAAACTATAGCCAAAACTCTATAAAACTTTCTTTAGAAGTAATAAAACAACTTCATGGTCGTAGGGACTAGTGCTGTATGATTTTGGATGAACCACATTAAACCTCCTGAGTCCTCTGCTATTCCCCTTCTTCCTCTTGCCATTCTACGCCCTTCTATTGTGTCTTCAATAGGAAGACAGCTTAGGTCTCGTAAAGAACCCCTCCTGTTGGCTAGACTACAAAAGAATCGAAATCCACTGTCAATAGTAATAATAATCATAATGTTGATGATGATGATGATTCTATGAACTATGAGAACTTTGGTCCTTCTTTCGAAGGTATGTTTGCCATACTTTTGTAAGTCAAACCCAATTTTGTAAATTTTTTTACTTCTTAAATAAATATTTTCTTAATGTCCATTCTCTCAAATCCCATGTCAGTGGTTCCAGCTACTTAGTGGGTCCATTTTTCTCTCTATTTTGATAAAGTAGCAAGAGAAAACCATTGGGATATTTAAAAATTAACTTTACTTTCTTTTATTTTTTTGATTATTGACATTGTATATTTTAGATATTAATAAAATATTTTGGCCATAATACATATTGTATAATCATGTTTTAGATAATCCTTTTTATTTAACAAATGTTGTGGGCATGCTTAAATCCTTTCTCATATATAATTTGATTCCTAAATCATCATTTTTGTTAATATGACATGTTTTATCCATTTTTTTGTTTCTAACTTTTCCATAAAAAATAGTCATTGTTTGTGTGCATGTCATTGAGGTATGTTGTGACAATACGGTGACTCCATTTGAGATGGTTAGAGAGTCAAGTCTAAAGAAAATAATTATGTAATATATTAATGTTGACAGCAAAAAGAGGTAGGGGTAAGCAGAAGTCCCACATCGATGAGAAGTTAGGTGTCCTTGTGCCTTATAAGGCTAGGGTACACCCCTCCTAAACAACAAGGCACCTTTTGGGGAATGAGATCTCCCCAAAGGACAAAATCATGTAGCCATAAGATCGGCCAAAGCGGACAATACTTCACTCGTCGGCAAGGCTCATTCTGACCATCATCATTTGGCACCATCTGTGGGGACCCCGAATGCCTTGCTACGTACGAGCCCACTCAACTAGGGGGCTTATGTTGATAGTAAAAAGAGGTAGGGATAAGCAAAAGTCTCACATCGATGAGAAGTCGGGGTGTCCTTGTGCCTTATAAGGAGGGGATATGCCTCTCCTAAATGACGAGGCACCTTTTGCAGAATGAAATCTCCCCGGAGGACAAAATTGTGTGGCCACAAGATTGGCCAAAGTGAATAATACCTTGCTTATGAGTAAGGCTCATTCCGACCATCATCAGTTAGAGAGTCAAGTCAAAAGAAAATAATTATGTAATATATTATTACCTAATATATCTTATTAGTCCCTCAAATGACATTATATTGTTGTATGTCGATATTTCTCATATGTTTTATTTAGTATTTAGTTTTATATCTTTTTAGCTTTAATTATTCTTATTATATTTATTATGGACTTGCTTGTTTACATTTATGAAAATTGATATGTTTTCCCAATATATGGTGACTTACACTTTACTTCACTCAATTGTGGGTTTTGTATCTGGCTCTATACATAGCCATAGGCTAGTGGAGTCATATAGTGAGTCATTGAGAGAGGATATCCCCAATCATTTTGTAAAGGCTTTAGCTCAAACTGTAGCTCAATTCATAAGTCTGGGTGTAAGAGAAGGTGTTTATTCTCCTTCCATTCATTGTTGTGCAGTGGGATCCCTATTGTAAGGGTAGTTTGTTCTACCAAAAGGATGTATAACTACCTTGAAAATCATGCATTGATAGATAAGCCATAGAAATCTACCAATTAACTTTAGAACCATACCTTGCAAGATAACTCTTTCCAAAACAATAGGTTTCCACCAAAATTGGGCACCAGGGGCATATATATCATTATCTTGTTATTTTCACATATTTATCTTCATGCCATTCATGTATTATAATTTTGACATATCACCACTTCAATTTTTTCATACATACATACCTTTGCAATCCTGCTCATTTTTTAGTTATTTTCAAATTTAGATTTTAGCATAATTATCACAATTCAAGTCACATAACATATCATTTACATACATCATAATTCTCATTCACTTAATGATATGCAGTTTCGAGATATCATTCTAATTTTCAGAACATATCATTTAAATACATTCTAATTTTCATTCATAGTATTTTTCATAGCTTATTGTTAGCATAACCAGCATAATAACTTATTGTCTCAATGCATTATTTTAATTACTTGGGTGTGCATAAAATATCATTTACATATATCATAGTTTTCATTCATATCATTTTTTAATGAAGATAAGTTCTTGATATTGGTCATTAAGGTGTATTTTAGCAACAAATAACAAATAAATAAATAAAAATAATTGTCATCATAACATGTGATTTCAAGGCATCATTCAAATTACTCAAGTTTTCATAGCATATCATGTTCATGCATTCTAGTTTTCATTCCCATCATTTTCATGGAATATCATTGACATAATCATCATAATAACATATTATGTTAATGCATCATCTTAATTACCAAGATTGTCATAGCATATCATTTGCATATATCATAGAATTCATTCAAATCATTTTTTTTAGCCAAGGTAAATTCTTCACGTTAATCATTTAGGTGCATTTAAAGAATAAATAAAAAAATAAAAAATAAAAATTGAATTTTATCTTGCATTTTGTTTTGTCATTGATTGATAAATTTATTTACTTGGACTATTGAAAGACTTTAGTATAAAATGGGAAATCTGCAAAAATTACAAGGAAAAAACATAACATTTACAACTAGCCAAATTTATAATTATTTTTTCCTCTCATATTTTGCATTAAATTTTGTTAAAAAATTCTTATTAAAAAATGTTGAAAAAGATGAAAAAAGAAAAGAAGAATAATAAAGCTTATGGTTGCATAGTATCATAGTTTTTACTTTGATTTCAAAACATAACATGATAGTATGGAGTCCAAGAAAAAAGACAAAAAAAAAAAATAACAGATTTCTCTTTTATGAGTGATTGAATTATCTTGTGTTTCTTGAATAAATTTTTGAGATCTGAAAACTTTGTTGCATTATAAAATTTTCTAATGGGTTTATAGAAAGAAAATTAAAGGGATTTGTTGTTTCGAGGTTAAGATGGCGGTCATTGAATAAACTGATTAATATCAGATAGAGTATGAGGATTTAAGGATTAAATTAGTTGAATTCAAGGATGCAATGGTTGAGACAATGGAATTTTAAGTGACCAAATTAATGAAAGTGACAAAATAAATGAAGATAAATGCCAAATTAGTTCCTACATTCCTTACTCATGGGTCCCGAATCCAACCTTCTTCCAACAAACCTCTTTGGACCCACTCATATTCTTGGCCATTTGTAATCACAATACAACCCATCTTCTTTCCTTTGCCTTGTAATACAGCCATGTCATCTACACTTTTATCACATCACATTACTATATCTCAAGTTAAGCTAATCATGTTCATATGCTCAAGCCCAACATACGATCCACATTCCAACTTATTGGATTAAGTCATCCCTCAAATTCACATACTAAAGAAGGAAAATAAGATCAAGGGAGATAAGCTAAAAGAAAATCTCATAAGTGAGTCAAAGCATTCCCTAGTGGAGCAGGCAACAACAATATGAGAATTATGGTCCTCTGAGCTACTGAACATGAAAGATTTATGTGCCATTTTAAAGGTTAATATTTCCAAATATCATGAGATGATATAAATAATGGGAAAGATCCTTAGGTTTGGTTAAAGCTATATTACATTGAAATGGTTATTTAGTCAAAAGATAAGTAATTTCTCATGCTTTTCTTTTTTGAAAGTTTGATTGGTCCAATTCTTTAGTAATATTGGCACTTTGACCATTATGAAATCAATGAGTCAAAAGATTTTGTAGAGACTATTAGCATATATGCCCAAGAGACAACTAGTTATAAGGACACAGAAACTATATATCTTAGCATATGTGGTAAACATGATATTTTTGCTTCTTTATTAATTTAGTTTATTTATATTGATATATGAATAGTATATCAAATAAAGTCCTTGAAATATAATTGTGTATTAATTAATTATAATTGAGATTGTAATTATGAGATAATTTGTACATATAATTATATTTACAAATATCCAAAGTTGTTGAATTATTGATGAAACAAGATATCAATTTTTCATTAAAACCAGCATATGTCATATTACATTCTTCTAGAAGAATGTAGTGTTCTCATGTAGTATAGATATGTTGATATCTAGACAAGATATATGGGTATATGTTATGGAACATATGATTGCATTGATCCATCATGAGAAATCATATGGAATGTTATTGTGTGTCAATAGACTTCTTATGTTAAAGATAATGTAAGTGATCCTTAAACTTAAGATCAACACAGTACCTTATGTATGGAGTTATGCACTTTGATATTATTCTATACTTGCACCCTTACAAAGTTGGTACAAATAATAGTTTGGTGCACTACAAAATGCATGACGATTGTGATTAATTAATAAAGAGTTCATCCTTTTTAGTAATAAGGAAAGATACTCAAAAGAGGTTTTGACACTTAATATATTGTTAGCCTAGGTTACTCTAGCTACATACTTTCCTTAGTTTTAATGTTGAAAAACAATTTTATCCAACAATATGTTTTAGTGTTTTCCAATTTGTTTTGCAAGTTCAAAGAAAAGTGATTCAAGAGATCTAAGAGTAATTTTAGGACTTATATTCTTTCAATAGGATCTTTTATAAATGAATTCAAATTCAATTATCACACCGATTACTTAGTTGTAGCCACTTGGAATCAATTTTATAATCGATTCACTAACTGAAAATCAGTTATTTTATTACAAATGGTTACAATAGTTATAAAAGCCTAACTACTTTCAATTTTCAACAAGTTTTTCACATTTTCTTCATCCTTCAAGTGTGAAAACCTCTAAGAAAAAGGGCTAAACAAGTTTTCTCTCTACCTCATCAAATTTTTGAGATCTAATCAAAGTTTTTGGATCAAAAGTCAATTGAATTCATCATAGTTGTTTGAGATTTCATCTCAAACCTGCGGTATTGTATTTCTCAATCTTTCTTAGTTCTATTTCTTTATTTGTGATTTCTAGGAATTTAGAAATCTTGTTTAGGTCAGCAAGAGCCTATCATAATTCTTGTGTTTTTTTTTAGGTTTAGAAAAGCTTATTGCAATTATTCTAGGTTAGCAAGAAGCCTATGTAATTTCTTGTATTTTTTATTTTGAACTAGCCTTTCAAGAGCCCTGTTTAATATTGACTATTTTCTTATAAAGAGGTCTTTCAGTTGAGAAAGATCAAGTGGAATAAACTTGAATTGCGATTTCAATTCAAGTTAAACAACTTTAAAAATTAGTATCTTCAATTTCTTTTATGCTTCTATACCTTGCTACAAAATTACTGTTTCTATTATCTTCACATTCATTTATTATTGATTTGCCATATATCTTAATAAAAGAAAATAAATCACATATTAGAGAAAGGTGTATATAATTTCCCCAATGGGAAAAGGGCAAGATCTATTTGTTTTCGACATTTTAACATTTTACTAAGACTATCAATTGATATCAGAGCTTTGGCTCTTGATACACCTATATTTTTCTTGAAAAATATGGATTCTAACTATTTCTTGTTACTTAAATGTCCACTAATGCACAAACCTCCTGGTTTTGATGGGGAGTGCTATACCTATTGGAAATAGAAGATGAGAGATTTTATTGAGGCTATAGATGTGGATATGTTGGAATTGGTAGAGGAAGGCTATGAACCAGTTAGGACTATAATCAATGGTGATGTAGAACTTAAGCTTAAATCACTTTGGATAGAAAATGAAAGAAAGAAACACTTGCTTATTACAAAAGTGAAATGGATAATTTCAAATTCCTTGTCACCAAATGAATATGAATGAAGTTCAAACTATTCCACTACTAAGCAAATTTGGGACACATTAGAGATTGCACATGTAGGCACTTCATAGGTTAAGTCTTCAAAGGTGCATGTGCTTCTGTCATAATATGAAATATTTAAAATGAAGGAGGGTGAGTCTGTTAAGGATTTGATCCAAAGATTCACTACAATTACTAAACATTTAACTCTGCTTGGTAGAAAGTTTGAAAATGCATATCTTGTTCATAAAATTTTAAGATCCTTAACTAAAAAGTGGGAGCCAAAGGTCACTATAATCAAAGAATCACTGAAGATGGGTATCCCTATAGTTTAAGAGCTATTTGGTAATCTTGAAGAGTATGATCCCGAATTGAGAAGATACAAGAAGAATGGGGATGACAAAATGAAAAAAGACTCTTGCACTTAAAGTTGTTGAATTAGATGAAGGAGAATCTAAAACTGATGTAGACACAATCAACAATGAAGGTGTGGCTTTACTGAGTAAGAGACTACAAAGAATCCTAAGAGAAAAGAAAAATAAGGAAAAGAGAAAAACAATAGTACAAAGAAAGAATAATGCCAAAATTGAGCAAGGAGTTTAGTCAGCACTATCCCTACTTGCTTTGAATGTAAAAAACCTAGACATATCAAGCCAGATTGTCTAGTTTGTTTGAAAAAGCAATTGGAGAATGAGAAAAAGAAGAAAAGATAACTTTGTAAAAAGTCTAATTTTGCTATTTGGGATGATGAAAAGGTCAACACTGCTGATGAAGATGAATAAGAGGAAGATGCCTTATTATGTCTTATAGCCAATGACAATGATAATCTTGAGGCATTGAGCAAAAATCCTTTCTTTACTATTTTAGATTGTAATGAATCTAGTGTTGAATTTGAAAAATAACTTAATGAAGATAGTGATGAAAAGGATTTAGATGATCTTTATGTCAAGTTGTATAACTCATTAGTAGAAACTAAAAGGCAAATACTATTACTAAAAATGAGCAGAAAGTTTTAACTAAAAAAGTTAAGCTTTTAGAAAAGGAAAATGGCCAATTGACTGTCTTAGTTGAAAAAGGTTGTGAACAATGTTGTCTATATAAATATGAGATTGAAAGTTTAACAAAGAAACTGTAAAGTTTTTCAGACAGTAACAAAACACTAGAATATGTTTTACAGAATCAGAAATTTCCTTACAATAGAGCTGGTCTAGGATTTATATAGCAAAATTATAGAAAGTATAAGAAATGGATCCCTATTAACATTACTTGTTTCTATTGCAACCATAAGGGACATCACATTAGAAACTATTCTTTTAGAAATGGTATTTACCTATTAAAACCAAATGAAAGATTGGTATAGTTACCTAAATCTACAAATGTTAGAAAAATTTCTGTTATGTCTACTAATTCTAATGGATCCAAAAGTCAGTGGATACCACCAATGCTAGTATAAAATTCATGTTGTAGGGATGAGAGAAACAAAGCACAAATTTATGGTTTCTAGACAATGGATGTTCAAGACATATGACTGAAAACAAAGATAAGTTCATTTGTCTCACACCTATGAATGGAGGTAAGGTTACCTTTGGAGATAACTCTAAAGGGAAAGTCAAAGGAATTGGTAAGATTGGTAAGTCTTCTGATTGTTGCATAAATGATGTTCTATATGTAGATGGCTTAAAACACAATTTATTGAGTATAAGTTAGTTCTATGATAAAGGAAATAAGATTATCTTTAATTCAAATAAATGCTTAGTTATGAATGGTAGTGATAACCAACTTAAGCTTGTAGGACATAGAGTTAATAATGTTTACTTATTTGATCTTAATTCTAAATTTAAATTGTACTCAACATGTTTAGTTAGTTTTAATGATGATACCTAGATTTGGCATAGAAGACTAGGACATATTAATATGGAATTGATTGGAAAATTGTCTAAGAATGATATGGTATCTAGTTTTCCTAAATTGCATTTCATCGAAGACAAAATTTGCAATGCTTGTCAAAGAGGAAAAATAGGGTAAATTTTCTTTCAAACCAAAAAATGTTGTTACAACATCAAAACCCCTAGACTTACTTCATATGGATTTAATAGGTCCATCTAGAATCAAAAGCCATAGAGGTAACTCCTATGTTCACTTCTAATCTCACAAAAGTGAAACATTTCAAGCCTTTAATAGACTTGCAAATGTAATTCAAAATGAGAGAGGATATGCAATTATTTCTAAAAGTGACCATCAGAAAGAATTTGAAAATAAAGATTTCACTGAGTTTTGTGAGAAACATGGTATACAACATAACTTTTCAACTCCAAGGACACCTTAGCAAAATGGTGTTACTGAAAGGAAAAACAGGTGCCTAGGAGAGATGGAAGAAGCATGTTGAATGATAGCACTCTTCCAAAGTCCTTTTCGGCAGATGCAATCAACATGGCATGCTATATAATGAATAGGATACTTTTAAGACCTATTTTAAATAAAACATCCTATGAGTTATATTTTGAAGGAAAGCCTAATATTTCTTACTTTCATGTCTTTAGCTACAAATGCTATTTTCATAATAATGATAAAGACAACTTAGACAAATTTGATTCCAAATCTAATAAAGGAATCTTCATTGGTTATTCTTCAACTAGCAAGGCCTATAGAGTTTACAATAAAAGGACCTTAAAGATTGA
>JANHAO010028271.1:0-10666 GCA_026873985.1 Saraca asoca
TATCTAAATGCACAGAATGTATAGTCTAGGATGCACTAGAACTCAATCAAATTGGTCTAGGGCACCCATCCAGACTAACACTAGGCTTGTAAGGCATTAATGGCAACCTTTTGTGGATACTCTGCCCCTCTATGTGGCCTATTGCATGAGAAATAGGTTATGGTCTTGGACTTTCTTTTGCTATTGGATGTTTGAAATTATGCTAAAACTTGTAAGTGGAAAGACACTCCACTGTCTCCTCTCCCACTCCTAAATTTGTCACATTTGCTTAATTTGCTGCCATTAGCAATATATACTCCCCTTCTATGGCACTTCAAGCTAGAAAGCTAATTTCATAATCAGACAGGCGAATGACGGGGATCAATGCTTCCATGAGGCTTTGAGCTTTTCTTCTTTGGAATTTTACAGCAGCTTCTCATGATAAACTATCAATGAAACAAAATAGTGCATTCTTTTCAATTATGTCCCTTATATCCAGCATAATGATTATGAACCTCTTCACGCAGTCTTGAACTAATCTTATTTGTCTTAGCTCTCTTTGTTTCCATTTGGTAAGATAGTTAACACTCTTAGGATAAAAATGCACCTTTAGTTCTTGCTTAAGCTCTTCCTAAGTGTTAATGCTATACATTTTTTTCTTGAATCTCCTAGTATTTAGTCCTCCATCAGGCTTTAACATTGTATGTGAGCAACATAGTAGCTCTGTTTAGTTGAGCTTCTTCTGAATTAGTGTTAACTACTTGGAAATATTGGTATATATCAAACATAAAATTCTCAACCTTCTACACATCTTTCTCCCCCGCATATGGCCTTAGTTTAGGGATTTTCACCTTTTTCCCTCCGCTCCAAGGTATCACTCTTTTGCGAATTGTTCCCAATAACCATCATTAGTATCTTCATTGAGATTGTTATGTCGCTCATCTCACCACGAAAAGTTGCTATAACATCTTTGATCTCATTAGTAAGGTCCTTTATAACATATTTCAAATTTTTTTGAGTGTTCTTAACAGTAACAAGTCGCTCACCGACTTACAGAGCATCATTAGTCCCATCTGTATAAGATTTCATTGCCATCCTAATTAAGTCTGCACCCCGCCGCTGGAAAATTCTCAACAGTGTTAAAATTAAAGAATTATATAAAATAAAAAATCTGATCTCATGAAATCATATATATGGCCAGGCTGAAATGGGGAATAATGTCCCATGTATGCAAGTGGCCACATTTTGATTTTTACAAAGGCACTTTGGGGTCACTTTGACATCAAACCTATGGATAGATATATATTATTACGACAAGACCAATGCACCATTAGGGACCTGAAATTTGTGGAAAAAATTTCCCCTGCTAAGTAGTCTTAGGTACCTGGAATAAGGAGGAGAAAAATTGAAATTGCAATATGAATTAAGTGAATTATATTCATTCATTATTATTTTTAAAAATGATTGGGAGTGCTCATTGACAGCTATTTTATATTAATTATAGTCATTCATTATTATTTTTAATTTCTTTCCAAATATAAATATAAGTAATAAATATTATAATGTGAATTAATATTACAATAAATATATTTATATTAATTTGTATCTTATATAATACATAGATTTAATGATTTTATTTGATAGTAATTTATAATATGAATTTAAATTATAAAATATTATATATTTAAATATTGATAAATTATCATTATATTTTTATCTATTAAATAATTATATAATTAATATAATTATATTTATTTTAATTGTGAAGAAATATTATATTTATTTTAATTTTATAAAATTATTACATTAATATTTTAAATTAACTAAATTCATCATTTGAATTTTTTATCTTTTTAAAAATATTTTCTTAATATACTAATACTCAGGTAAATTTATTTATAAATTATTTTATTTAAAAAATTCAAATTAGCTACTTGATACTTGAAGATCTAATTATTTAATTAATAAGAATTTATGCATAATTATTAATAATATATTATCTTTAAAAAATATATATTTTAAAAATATTTTTTATGAAGTTTTAAAAAATATTTTAAATTGAAATTGTGATAAGTTTAAAAGTGATAAAAATTTTAAAATTAAAAACTATAAAATATTTGATATTTAAAGATAATATAAAAATTTAAAGAATCAAAATTTTTAGTTAAGCATTATCTACCTAATCATAATTAAATGTTACTAATAATGTATTGATAAGTATTTTATTTTTATATAAATATAATTATTTGTCATATATAAATTATTTAATACACATAAATAACTTTTTTGAAATAGATGATTCCTATAAAGAATGACAATATATAGTATTTATTGAGTGGTTTATAATTTAAAAATTAGAAGATATTTATGAAAATTATTTAAAATGCTCATCTTGATGATTTGAAGATCGGAATCGTCATTTCCTTCTCTGTGATTGTTTCTCCTTTTATTCTGATTCGAGTTGCTCGTATTAGACCTCTTCAAATCAAAAGTTTCATCCCATCTGACTTGCCTCGCAGCTCACTCATAGAAATCCCCAAGATCCTTCACCAGTGACTTGTATATACTTTTGTATAGCTTTCCATCTTTGCGAAGTCTAGCAAAGATCATTGCCAAAATAGTTTCTTCTAAAGGATTTTCTATATTATTGACCTCGTGTCTGAACCGAGAGATGTAGTCCTTCAACGATTCTTCTTTTCGTTGGAAGATCATAGCGAGACGGCAAGGTGGAGTGAGCCGTCTTTTCAATGCTTGATATTAGTCGACGGATTTCTTCTGACACTTTTCCTAGCTACCTATGCTGCGAGCTAAAAGACTTCTGAACCATGTTAGAGGCAAGCCCCCCAGTGTTGTCGGGAAGACATGGCATTTCACGAAGGGATTAATCGTCATGAGATCCATTTAGGCATTGACGCTTCTAGATGATCGTACGGGTCTCTATCCCCATCATAGAGCGGAATTGAGGGGACTTTGAACTTCGGGGGAAGGGGTTGTGCTTCAATTTCTTTGGTGAATAGCAACCTCGCTTCATAGCAAGCTTGGTTATCTGAAGTTTGAAGACACTCTTCGAATTGATTCACCTTCTGAAATAACTCATCTACAAGTGGGTCTCATACCAGAGACCGTTGATTCTCTTAGTTGTGACTATAGTGACCTGGAATGTGCTATTCACCAGCTTTACCTAAACATCTGGCTTAATGCTGCTGGTGATCATTTCCAGGTGTGATGACTTCGACCCGCATTTGTAAGCCCTGAGCCTGGCTTTGCACTAATGCGGTGACCGCTCTGGTCAGCTCTCCCATCATATTTTCTGGCTTCTTCTGGCATTGAAGTCAAACTTGGATTCCTTCGCTCCCATTTGCGACAACAACAGGTTGAAAGGAGCTAGTTGGGGGGCGGAAAGGCAGTGGCACCTATAACAAGAGTTGTTGAAGAATTCGTCGAAGACACGTGACCCTCCGGTGGGTTAACTTGAGCATTAAAAGTTCTTGTAGTTCTCCCTCTGGCCATTATAACTGCACAAAGGATTAAACAGAAAACAAATGATTAACCAGTACATAGATGGGTCCCACCGGCGTGCCAAAATATTGACGGTGAATTTCAGTTACACCTAAATCCAACTAACGGAAGAGGTTCTTTTGGGACCCAAGCTGTTTCCCGATTATTGGGGAGGTGAGTGACGAGAAATGACGGGAGGAAGAAGGAGAAAGGTTGAAACACGAAAGTTTAACGTGATCCGGCTAAATTCGGACGACATCGAAACTTACGTCCACGAAATATTTTATTAATCTGAAGGGATTTTTACAGAGCTTTGACTATGGTTTCCGACCTCTCTAGCTTAGTAGAGTTTATGCTAATATTTTCTTACACCTATCTTTACAATGGTTCCAGCCCCTATTTATAGAAGCATGGAAGGGTACAAATGGAATCAAATAAACTATACATCTATTACATTAAACATTAAATATACAAGACTGCCTAGAGCACTATAAACTGACTTCTGCAGATTACTTTCTGTATATGGGGCCCGATAGTTGTATTTTGCAAAATGACGATGCAAGTTGCCTGTTAGCCTTATACTCGACCTCAGCGGGCTTCTAGATGGGTAAGACTTTATTCTAACGAGCCGAAGATTATGCGCTGAGACTGCTGCTGGTTCACGACCTTGAGCTCGTTCAGCCAGTGAGCCTGGATCTTTGACGAGCTGGGGTTCCTTGCATAGTGACCTCGTGGTTTGGCAAGCTTATTCCTTTTACTAGACTTGGGCTTCTGCCAGCCCACTTCATAATGCCGAATTCCCCCTACAACACTTTCTTTCTTGAATCTCCTAGTATTTAGTCTTCCATCAGGCTTTAGCATTTTATGTGAGGAACATAGTAGCTCTGTTCAGCTGAGCTTCTTTTAAATTTATGTTAGCTACTTGAAAATATTAGTCCATATCAAACACAAAATTTTTAAGCTTTTGCATATCTTTCTCCTCTGTATATGGCCTTGGTTTAGGGATTTTCACCTTTCCCCTTCGCTCTGAGGTACCACTATCTTGTGAATCATTCCCAATAGCCATCATCAGTACCTTCACTAAGATTATTGTGTCGCTCATTTCACCATGAAGAATTGCTATCACATCTTTGACCTCATTAGTAAGGTCCTTTATAACATTCCTCAAATCCTTTTGAGTGTTCTTAATAACAACAAGTCGCTTACCGGCTTGCAGGGCATCACTAGTCCCGTGCCTTTGACTCTCGTGCTAGCTCTGAGATTCAAGATTTGGGACTCGGAGCATAAGAGATTTCCATTTTCTAGCTATTTGAAAGAGTTTAAAGATCTTTTCTCTTTGCAAATTTCTTACAGATGCAATAACTTCTTTAAGATTCATAATTGCAATGTCAATTACATCAAAACATTCAACAAATGTCATTTTCTTCGACATAATGGCATATTGAAAAAAGGTGCAACAAAAAACAAAAATACATAGTCTCAACTATGCTCTGATACCATATTGTTATGATTTGATAGCTCGATAGTCAGAACGTGTAGCACTTAGTCTTATCACTTATCACTTACTCACTTAATACCTAAGAATAAGCTAGCCAACTAGTCATACACCATATTAGTTTTAAAAATAAAGAGCAATATCCACAATTTATATTATATTGAGGTAACTATAAGTAGTAAACACATAGCACTTAAGCAACAAATTTCACATATATAGACAACTAATTCACTCATACACGCAATAATGATAAGTTCATGCAATTTTGAACATATGCGAATGAATGTCATTAAAAGCAAATAAATTTATAGAACAATATTTTAATTAAAAATGGACTACTTTTTCCATTCATGTAAAAATCTTGTCACAAGATTATCTAGTGTGTAGAAGAAGCACTAAGTTACACGGTTGTATTTTTAGACTAGTGCCTTAATGCCTATCCATGTTACCAAACACTCTCCCCAAAGAGTGTTTTAAGGCAAAAGTTTAATGACATAAGTAAATATAATTTTTCTGAGTTAACAAAATGACTTTTTTTCTAATTCAAAAGGGTTCTAGTGTATCATAATACATTGACATGAAGATAAAAATTAAAATATTACAACCATGTGATTATCAACTTACACCAAATAAATTATTTTAGTTAAAATTACATAAATATTCTCAAAATAAAGAAAATAAGAAAAGATAATTTTTTTTCTCTCAAATTCATATTATATGACCTTTTCTTCGTTCTTAATTTTTATACTAAAGTTCATTCCAATTGGAATACACCCAGCTATTGATTTTGATTACAAATCTCAATTTATGATGCTGTATAAGATCCCATTAAGTCTGTCCTCCGCCGCTGGAAAATTCTCAACACTGTTAAAATTAAAGAATTATATAAAATAAAAAATGTGATCTCATGAAGTCATATATACGGCCAGGTTGAAATGGAGGAATAATGTCCCACGTATGCAAGTGTCCACCTTTTGATTTTTACAAAGGCACTTTGCGGCCAATTTGACATCAAACCTATGGATAGATACAAATTATTACGACAAGACCCATGCATCATTAGGGACCTGAAATTTGTGGAAAAAATTTCCCCTGCTAAGTAGTCTTAGGTACCTAGAATAGGGAGGAGAAAAACTGAAATTGCAATATGAATTAAGTGAAATATAGTCATTCATTATTATTTTTAATTTCTTTCCGAATATAAATATAAATAATAAATATTATAACGTGAATTAATATTACAATAAATATATTTATATTAATTTATATCTCATATAATATATAGATTTAATAATTTTATTTGATAATAATTTATAATATGAATTTAAATTATAAAATATAATATATTTAAATATTGATAAAATATCATTATATTTTTATCTATTAAATAATTATATAATTAATATAATTATATTTATTTTAATTATAAATAAATATTATATTTATTTTAATTTGATAAAATTATTATATTAATATTTAGCTAAATTTATTATTTAAAATTTTCATCTTTTTAAAAATATTTTCTTAATGTATTAATACTTAGTTAAATTTATTTATAACTTATTTTATTTAAAAAATTCAAATTAGCTACTTTATACTTGAAAATCTAATTATTTAATTAATAAGAATTTATACATTATTATTAATATATTATTTTTAAAAAATATATATTTTAAAAATATTTTTTATGAAGTTTTAAAAAAAATTAAATTAAAATTATGATAAGTACTTAAAAGTGATAAAAATTTCAAAATGAAAAATTATGAAATATTAAATTTAGTATTTGATATTTAAAGATAATATGAAGATTTAAATAGCCAAAAATTTTAGTTAAATATTATCTATCTAATTATAATTAAATATTACTAATAATATATTGATAAGTATTTTATTTCTATATAAATATAATTATTTATCATATATAAATTATTTAATACATAGAAATAATTATTTTGAAATAAATGATTCATATAAAGAATGACAATATATAGTATTTATTAAGTGGTTTATAATTTAAAAATAAGAAGATATTTATAAAAATTATTTAAATTTTATAACTCATTAAAATATTAAAATATTTTTACTTTTTATTTTTAATATTAATATTTAAATATAAGATCACCAAATTCTAAGTTAAAAACATTAAAATACTAAAAATTTATTATCTAAATAAATAATTTAAATATTAAAAATTTAAAATTAAAATATTATTTGATAATCCAAACAAATAAAAATTCAATAATAAAATTAAAAAATTAAATTAAAAATTAATTATAGATAATTTAAATAAATAATTATTATCAAAATAAATAAATATATAAGTTCTATTCATAATTTAAATTGAAATATAATAAAAAAAATTAAAATTTTTTCTTACTTACTCTCTTGTAATAAATGGAACATACTTATTATATAATAATATTTAAATCAGAATAAATATTAAGACTTTTATATTATTACAAATATATGTGTAAAAAAAATGTGTCATGTGAATCGGACCGTAGATCCTTAATTTGTCATCTCGACATCTTATCTTTTGTTGAACTGTTAGTTTATTTATATTCTTATTTTAAATTTTATGGGTTTCAACTTTTGTTTTTTGTTTTTTTTTTTTGTGACTATGGTCTTCCTGATCTTCTCCACTAAAGGAATTTGTTAAAAAAAAAAAGGGGTTAACTTTTATTCATCGGTCTGGGGTTTGTATTGTGTTAAAAGCATTGAGACGACGACACAAATTCCAAAATTTAAAATATAAGATTGAAAATATGTGTTATGTATGTATATGACACATTGCTATTGTGATATGGATGTGTTGGCCTTACTTATTAACGGATTCGGATCTCCTGCTCATCTTAATATGAGCCATCAGATGTATTTTTAACGATCCAGATGTATCTTTCAATTAAATAATTTGATGAAATGATATAACATATAAATATATCTGAATCGTTTAAGATGTATCTGATGACTTCTATTAAAAGATGAGCACGGAATCCAGTTCACTTGTTAACGTTGTAAAAGCTACTTTACATTTTACATTGGAACAAGTATAGGAAAAGCAATGCATAGGATACCAAGAAAAGTTGCAATTGAGCAGTGCGGATGGGAGGAAAAGACAGCCCTAATAGCACCAAAAGCCAACACAATCATTCTACAAATAAGACGAGGAATTGGCAAATTGAAAGGATTTCTTCAAGTTGAAGTCTGTCACTGTTACAATTTCAATTGCTCAATCTAAAACTCAACACTGCTGCAACTCATATTTGATTTTCTAAGCGACAAAAAAAAAAATTGTAAAAATGAAAAATATGGAGGTAATATGATTTAGGAACTGAACTATTATATGCCTTTTTAATATCAAACTGAGATTATTGTTTTACAGAAAATGTAGTAATTTGTTAGTTACATAATTGTTTATTTTTTAAATTACATAATTCTGTTTAAGTTTTATTCCAAAACTAGGACTTTGATTACATTCAGTTTTGCATAAGGAGGGAAAACACTTGACACAAGCGTTAATTAAGACTTGGCTGGGTACACACCGGCCAACAATGACAAGTTTTTTATTTTTATATTAAAAATAAATAGTAGTGACGAATGTTGATCTAATATTTTAAATTTTAGAGTTAAAATTTTTAAATAAATTAAATGATTTATATAAAATAATTTTTTAAAATTTTATATAATATCACGTAATTTTAAAATTTAGGATATAGATAATCATTTTTATATTACAAAAATAGTATTTTTATGCTTTTTTTTTTGTATAAAAGTGGAGCATAAAATTTTAAAAATGAGTAGGATGGTATGATTAAGAGAACAAGAGTTTGCGGTGTTTTTGGTGTTATATGCTATCAAATCAACAAGAACTTCTCTTGTTTGAGTGGATCGATAATTATGGCCAACAGAAACAGAAAAGCCAGTGAATTATAACCTTAGATTCTTTGGAGCATTAGTCAAGGGCTTTGACCGTAATTTCCTCAGTAGAGATTGTAGGAAAATTGTTCACATTCTCCACTAACAAAAAAGGCAAGACCCAAAATAGATCTCCACCATTCAACTTTGTCATCATTTACGAAATGCTGGATTGTATTATTGTTGTATTTTTCTATTCCTTTTTTAATTCGTTGGTATAAAATACGGCAATCACTATAACCGCACAATTATAAACAAATGTTAAAATTTTAACTAAAGTACTATGTTAGGTGCATTCTTAATAGAGTATTGTCTTTGAAATGCTTGTTTTATTATGTAAAGTTTTCAAGTATTGTTAATAATATATATACACCCACTCATATGATATTATGGGAAATAACTCCTAAATTATGAAACTAAGATTTAAAGTAAGATAATTAATTCTTCCTTTAAATGATAAGAAAATTTGTTCATTTTTAGTGTCATGAATTTAAATCTAGTTTAAAACTTGTATTAATTTGGAGAGGAATTATGAAAGTCTTAAAACCCTTTGCTTTAATATTAACAAAAAAAAAAAAAAAGAGAAGAAATAGATAGATTATGATTATTGAATTATTTTCTAAAATTATTTTTAATTATATTTCTTTCCATTTTTTTCCCTTCATTTTCTCTCGTGTAAAGAAGAGAGCTCTTTTATAAATTGTGTATATACAATTTATTTAGAATAAATCAATTAAAAATTAAAAGACTAACATTAATTTAGTTTTTTCTCGTTTACTTTTTTATGACAGTAATAAAGTGATTAACTTTTTTTTATAATAAATGAAGTGATTAATTTAATTACACAATTTGTGTGCATACAATCTACGGAAGAATTTTATAATTATTGGGAAATAACAATAAAATTGAGAGAAAGAGGAAGATAATTATTGAACTGAATGAACTTCCACACTGAATTTCATACTAAATTCTACAAAGTAAAATGGAGGTCACCTCTAGAGTCTTACGTGGGAAGTTAAATTGAACTTATATTAAATGATAAGATAAAGTTGCCCCTGTAGACAAGGAGAAAAATTATAATTAGATACATAGATGTCAATTTATAAAATTATTTTGCCAGATGATATATTGTGGAGAAATATATTTTATTTATTTGAGATTATAATTATAAAAATTTAATATTTATATAATATTATATATAAAAAATATGATAAAAATAGTATCTATTTTTATAATAAATATTTCTTTTACTTTTATACATATAAATGATATTTTCTTATAAAATGTATTTTTTGAAAAGATAAACTGAGTCTTAGAAATCATCTCATTCGTTTAAAGTTTTATATAAAATATAATTTTTTGAAAAGTAGAAAATGTTAGGATTGTTTGATTAACCACTAACCTAAAAGAGGGGAAGTTATACTTCTTTAAAAGTTTTACTTTTTACAAAATATGAGAAATTGCTTGCTTAATCTATTTAGGTAAGTTTTATTTTCTATACTTTTATTAAAATAAAATATAAAACTATTTTATAAATTTTAAATAATGGTAAAAATATTTTTTTATTTATATAATATTATATGTAAAAATTTGAAATGGTAAAAAATAATATTTATTTTTATGATAATTTTTTTTACTTATATATATATACAAATAAAATTTTCTTACAAAATATATTTTTTCGAAGAGATAACCTAAGTCTTAATCAACAATGACTCTAATCATGGTAAGGCTAAGCTTTGCATTGAAAGAAGACTTATCCAAATAAGGATCTTTACC
>JANHAO010028272.1:0-10649 GCA_026873985.1 Saraca asoca
CCCACAACATGTTACTCACATAGCATCACTATCATAATACATTTATTTAATTTGGAATCATAAACTTTATGGATTTGATCACTTTAGTGATTAACAAACCTCATCTTTAATATATAATTCCAAATTAAATTATACAATCAATTTTCTTTTATTTTATAGCATAAGACACGCTATCGCGCACTCCTTTATACCTTCACACGCCATCCACGCACCACTTTACATCATCACGCGTCACCCACACGCTGTTTTACATTCACACGGGTCGTTATGTGCCGGAAATGGGCATTCATGTGCTTTCACTTGCTGCCCAGCTCTCCCACTTGCATCCACGTGGAAGCATGCACCCGTATGCGCTTGATACCCTTCAGCGCGTGACTGCACGTGCCAGACAAATCAGCACGCGCCATCACGCGCCGACACGTGTGACACATGTTAGCATCAAAATCCCACGCACCTTCTTAGCGCATGTATTGCACGCGCCCCGTAACCGTCTTCAACTAGTATCCAGGTCGACCATGTCAACCTGACTACTGGCACGACCCGATTTCTGAAAATGGGTCTGGGTAGTGGTTTTTGCATTTTTCGATACTTTTTGACGATTTTCTGGTTGTTTTCCAGTGTCCTTTCATCTTATTTTTGTCCAGATTGATCCACAACATAGTTTTCGATAGATTTGCGTAATAATTTTTAGAAATTAACAAGGTTTTCCTAGACTTTAAGCCTAATCCAAATCAAAAACCTCCATGATTTTTTTTTATTAAATTCATGCAATCAATTTGATACCAAACATTCCTTGCAATTCAAAATTAATGCCAACAGTGTCGGCCAAAATCATTCACAATCAAATCCCTTTCACATATATATATAATAAATCACAATTCCTCAATTTTTCAAAATTAGGGTTCATACCAATTAGGGAAAACAATCATTAATGGAGAATTATAATATCCCTAACCCCACTTTGATATCAATTGTTAAAATTTAAACCATGAGTTGTAGGTTTCCTAAAGTTCAACAATACGGAAAACTACACTAAACTATAAGTGAATCTTAGATATCATAATTCTCACTATCATATTTAATGAAGGATTAAAGATCCTTACCTAGATCTATGATGATTTCTTTTGATTCCTCTTGATCAATACTCCTATGTAAGTTTTTCCCTCTCTTCCTTCCTCTTTTCTGTATCTTTGATGGTAAAGATACGTTCTATGATTTTTTTTTTCTTATATTGTCTCTAACTATAGATAATTACTTATATTGAAGGGAGATGAGAGGGAGTTATATTTCAAAATTAAAATTTTAAAATAACTCCCACTGACTTTAATTACTATTAGACCAAACAACCATCATATTAAGCCATCTTTTATTTAAAATCAGTCTATTAGTTACATGGGATACTATAGATTATGGAAATAATCTAACAATAGTTCCTTTTTTTATTTGATTAGTGTTTGCTTTAAAATTGTGTGGTTCTCACATAAAAGATTTGCTTAACAATCATAACTGAAAAATCAGATGGGAAACTTTGTTTGATTTTATTAATTGAAGAAAATCACATTCAAAATTTCAATAGAAAATATGAGTTAAAGTGTAGTTATATAAGTCATGTTTTCTTAATATAATATTTTTATTTATTAGCCTCCTTACTTGATCAATTTTATAATTGAGCGAAAACTTGAAAGCATATTACATTGATTGTTTTAATAAATATAATAATATTCTATTGTTATATAGAGTTAAAACCAAAATAAAAAACTAAATATCTTTTTGTAGCAGCAATAGAAACACAAATTACATAGATAAACTAAAAAACAGTGCAGTCTTGAGAAGAACGTGCTCAATAAAAAGTAGGAAGAATCGGCAATTTTTACATAAAAAATGTTAGATGCAAATAATATTCTCACATTATTTTTTATGTGTCTAAATAATACTATCTTTTATCAACCTAATCTCAAGTAATGGGACTACTCTAATTTATAATATATCATGGATCTATGCAAAAATGATAAAGTCAAAAAATAATCTGACTAGAATAATAATTTTTTGGCTATCTTTGCGCGCATAGTTGAAAAAAATTCATTCTGGCAATTTTTATAAAAATATTTTGTACTTTTTAAAATTTTTCATGAAAAGTGGAAAGTTTTTTAATTTTTTTATGTTACTTTAATTGATGGGGTTACGTTACAATTACTAATAAAAGTAAGTACCAAATTCAATTTAAATATACCCAGAAAAAGGCTATGTTCATAAGATGAATTTCGTTGAATTCATTACAAGATGTCAAAAGATGACTAAAAATAAAGAAAAAAATAATTATAATAACTTTTTGCACCTATTTATTTCATGCAAAATTTGTATAAAGTTACAATTTTTTATGAAACAATTGTAAAGTTTTACGTATAAAATTATACCTTTTATGTTAAACAGTAATAAAAGTTTACGAAATCATCAAATATGTATCCTGTATTACCCTACTTTTTTTAAACGAAGCTGGAAGAAGTTAATCAGTTGAAAGGAATAAAATGGAACCCCTTTGTGTCCGAAGCTGGTCTTCTGAACGACTAAAGGGAAAAATGCTTAGGTTGATATGAAATTTTATAAAAAAAGGGGGTTACTATACATTTTAGTCCTCATAGTTTTACCTAATTTATAATTTAATTCTTATAGTTTCATTTTGTGTCATTACATTATAAACTTCAAAAGTATTTATAATTAAGTTACCACCCTCAATTTGTATTAAATCCAAATAACAGAAATTAACTTAGAATCTAGCTGAATTTTTTTTAGCTCATTCACCATTCTCCATCAATAATTTTAAGAAAAAAAAACTCAACTTTTTTAATCTTTATTAACATGTAGATTCATTTTAATTCTTCTAAAGAAAATAATAGAGACAAATTTTTTATATGGTAACTAATGGTTAATAAATAAAGTTTGGTGAAGTAAACATAAGCCCGCAAATAAATAAAAATAAAATGCTAATATATGATTTAATAAACACGTAGAATTCTATTAGTTAGATTTGATATTAATTAATGATGATAACTTAATTACAAATGATTTTAAACTTTAAGTTGATACAAAACTTCATGGAAAAAAAAATCTTAATGTAGAAGCCTTATGGCTTAAATTTGGGAGTGATCTAACTTACATACTAGTTTCTTAAATTTTTTTTCTATTTTAGGGATATTTTGGTCATGCCAGCATGATTTGCTTGTCAAATGTAAGTAACAAAGCACATGGCCGTGATCCTTGCATTTTTATATTTGCATTGATATAATATTGTAGTTAGATTCCACCCCAAGTTATGAGAACAGGCTTTATGTCAGTCCATAAAAAATATGTTTACTCTTGTCATTTTACCTTTGCCTCAAAAAACCTCCTTGGGGATGAGTGTCGACAGCTTGTCAAGGGCATATTGATGACTTGTTTGATCAATTGCAAGGTATTTAGTACTTCTCCAAAATTAACTTACATTCAGGCTATCATCAGTTGTGGATTCAACAAGAAGATATTCCAAAAATGCTCATTATGAAGTTCTAGTGATGTTTTTCAGTTTAACTAATTCCCTTGTAGCTTTTATGAATTTTATGAATAGGATTTTCCAACGCTTTGTTGATTGTTTTGTGATAGTGTTCATTAATAACATCTTGGTGTATTCCTTAAATGAATAAGAGCATGAACAACATCTCATAATAGTCTTGCAAACTATTAAAGAACATCAGCTGTATGCAAAATCTCAAAGAGTGAGTTATGGTTGTCCAGTAGGACATTTTTAGGGCACATGGTTTTCAAAGAGGGTATTAGTGTCTTAAGAAGGATGAAGTAGCTCAAAATTGGCCTAGACCTACTACAGTGACAAAGATTCCTAGCTTTCTAGGTTTGGTGAGTTGTTATTGGCGCTTTGTGAAAGATTTTTCTTGAATCCCAACCCTATTGACTAAGCTGACTTAGAAAAATGCTAAGTTTATATGGTTTAATTAGTGTAAAGAAAGCTTTTGACGTCACAAGGAGTGTCTTACGATTGCACCAGTATTAGCTTTATCTTCTAGTGGTCGTGGATATGTGGTGTATTGTGATGCTTCTAAAATTGGTCTTGGGTTTGTTTTCATGCAACATGGTAGGATCATAGATTATGCATTTTGCCAACATAAGTGGCACAAGCAGAGTTAACTAACTCATGCTTTGGATATGGTATTAGTAGTCTTTGCACTAAAAATTTCTATTCGTTATCACCCAGACAAGGCTAATGTTGTGGCAGATACTTTAGGTAGAAAGTCTACAGGGTGTTTTTCTCCCATTAGAGTTAAAAAGAGGCTAGTTATGCAAGACTTGCAATAGGTAAAAATTGATGGTGTTCAATTGCAAACATCATAACCCAGAATTCTTAGCACATGTGGAAGTCCAATTCCCTTTGATTGATCAAATTGTAACATCTCAAGCTTGAGATACAAATGAGGACAAGCTACTTGATAGAACTAAGAAAGACAGGGATTCTGAGTTAACAATAAATGAACAAGGAACATTGACCTATCAAGGTCATATACGGGTGCTTGAGTTAGATAGGACATGCCAACAAGTAATTAGATGTATCAAGATTTGATGATAGGCTACTGGTAAGAAGGGATGAAAAGAGACATAGTAGACTTTGTTTCCTATTGTCTCACATGTCAACAAGTAAAGGCTAAGTATCAAAGACCTATTGGTTTGCACTATAATTGGGATATCAAAGGGCCCTAAAGGGTATGATTCCATATAGGTGGTTGTCTATCATTTAACCGAGAGTGCTTATTTCCTCTTATTCAAGACTATGTGTTCTGCTTTTCATTATGCCTAATTGCACTTGAATTAGATTGTGCCACTTCATGGGATTCCCCTATGCATTATTTTCAATCAAGTTACATAATTACCACTTAATTCTAGAGATCTTTTTAGGAGGGTTTGGGATTACAACTTCACTCTAGTGTGCCATTCCATCTTAAAACGGATGATCAATCTGAGAAAACAACTTAGGTGTTAGAAGACATGCTTTAGGCATGTGTGTTAGAGTTTGAAGGTGGTTGAAAATGATACCTACCTATTATTAAGTTTGCTTACAACAACAATTATCATTCTTCCATTCACATGGCTTCTTTTGAAACATTATATGGAAGGAGATGTAGATATTCCATTGGTTAGTTTGGAGTGGGTAAGGCAAAGTTGTTAGGTCTAGATTTAGTCCAAGATGCAAATGAGAAGGTTAAAGGCATTAGAGAAATTGGTAACTGCTCAAAGCCGATAGAAGAGATTTGGAATTCTGAGTGGGTGACCAAGTATTTTTGAAGATATATCCGATGAAGGGAGCGATGAGATTTGGCAAGAAGTACAAGTTGAGTCCTCAGTTTATTGGTTCGTTTGCCATTGTCAAAAAAATTGGAGTTGCAACTTATAGATTGTAGTTGCCCCTAAGTTAGAGGGTGTACATGCGTTTTATGTTTCTATGTCAAGGAAAGATATTCTAGACCTATCTCATGTCCTTCCACAAATTCTTGTTGAATTGGATAGTCATATGAGATATTAGCAGCACCCAATAGCTATTATGGATTGACAAATTAGAAAACTTTACTCCAAAGAATATCCATCTATTAAAGTCCTATAGGAGAATAATGGGAAAGAAGAAATAACTTAGGAAGTCAAACTTGTCGTAAGGAATAAATATCCATATCTTTAGTAGAAAGTAGAATACCTCATGTCGTTCTAATTGTGTTCGTGCTTGTAGAATTCAATGGTGAATTCTTGAGGTGGAAGAATTTGTAACACGTACTACTTTTATAAATAAACTATAAATTTGACTCATTGAAAATGAACCTAATAAGTTCTTCCTTATAAAGATTTTCCTATAATGTTTGTTTTACTTTTTATTTAATGCATCTTATATAAATTATAAAACAACCAATTTGGAACTAAATAAATTATTTAGTATTTATAGTTGTTTTAAATATTTGATGTGTTACTTATTTTAGCTATTAAATGACTAAATAGTTTAAATTATGACAAAATCTATGTCCTTAGTATATTAAATGTTCTTAAGACTTTATTTAACTAGATTTTAAGATTTACAATGGCATATTTAAACTTTATTTTATTTTAATAGATACTTAATGTACCTAAATTAAACTTTAGTTTTAATGATTTATAATCCAAAAACTATGCTTAAATGTTACAAGCAAAGTATGTGATCTAAGTATATTTTTAGATTGATTTTATGTAGACCAAAATCTTCTATCTTTGTACCAATTTTCTACACAATAAACTCTTTTCTTTTGAATTTCCTTTTCTTTTTCTTCTTAAGTATCTTCTTCTTTTCCCTTTCTAAAATAATATCTAGAATAGTCTTTACCCGTCACCACTTTGCCTCTACTTCATCTCCGGTCACCACCATCTCATGGCTCCATCTTGTAGCCTTTTAAATCTTAGTCCACTATCATTTTCTCATGCCATTTGCCACTTGGCTCACTTACCCATTAGTCAGCTATCATTGAGCAACCAAATGCCACTATTGTTGTGCCTTATTTGGCCAACTTGAACCATGTTAATAGAGAGCTTGATTGGTGGCTTCATTAGCGATCCCTATGACCCATCAGAGTTAAATTCTAATGTTGAAGCTCCTCTCTCCAAGATAGTCAGTTTTGTTTTTTAAACTAGGCACAAGTAAACCAAGTTTGCTTTGATCTAACAACTTTTCTACCCATCTTCAACACTATATTAAGATAGCAAATCCCTCCATTTGTCTTGCTCAAGAACTTACGTAAGTGCCCTAGAAATTATTTGAAATCTATAGGGTTTGAATTATTAAAGATTTTAGAAAATAGAATACTCTTGTGATGAGTAGGAGCTAACTCTAGAAGTTATTTATAATTAAATGTTCATGGATTGAAAGGGAATTTATGGAGTGTATATCTTGGCTTGTGGATTCAAGAAGAGTGCTAAGTTATTTCCAAGGTGAATGGATAATTTATTTCCCTTTTTTTGTATGTTATAAAAAAATTTATTTTATTTATTGTTGTGAACTTTGAAAATACACTACAGTATAATTCCAAGTTAATTTGGATTTTTGCTAGCTAGTTACCTATATTTGAAATTAAATGTTGTAGTAAATAGCAAATACATCATACAATTTGAAAAGTTGTTTCATGTGTTTTGATGTTGGAAATCTTGCTATTTTGAAAGAATGGATGTTTAAGGCTTTTAATAAAAGTGCTATATGAAGTGACAACTGAATTGCCAAAATGATTGCATATATGAATTGGTAGAGAATGATTTGTTTTTCTTTGTGAATGAATATTATTTTATGGAATAGTAAAATTATTATATTTTATTGTGAAATTATGAATTGGACCCCTAGAAAATTCCTTTAGAAACCTCCAAGTACACTTGTGAAAAGAATTGACATGAGAAATAAAACTGGTGCAGAGATAAATGGAGATTGAATTGATGGAGGGATAATGTGAATGATGATTATTGATAATGAATTGATATTATTAAGGTCATCTAGAGGAACTCATCATCAGATCCCAATGCTATACTGAAATTATATATTTTCCCATCTTACATGTATGTCTTTGAAGACTTATACTTTTTTTTCACTACTATAAAATTGATAATTAGCGGTGGCTAGCCTAAATTGCCTCCAAAAACACGTTAAGTCAGTCAACAAGTTACTCCACTTGACACTTTCATAAAACATGTTATTTAATGACGGTTGTGTGAAAATGCCTCTAAACACCTCAAACCAATTTTTCCTTAATGCTATTTCTTCCTTTTTCCCTCAGCTTTCTTCCTTTTTCACCAAACCAAAACCCTCAATTTTTTCTTCTTTCCCTAAACTTTATTAGATTTCTTGGTCGTTCACTCATTTTTTTTTCATTATTTCATCACTCTGCTCTTTCCTTTGTTAAGCAATCTCTAAAGTAACATTTTTCAACAACTTATTCAAATGCTCCTTTACTAAGCAACCCCTAAAACAATCTTTCTCCAATGTCACTGTTTGAGTCTGAATCATCGTTGAAGTCAAGGAATAGGTCGAAGTTCTATGGATGAAAACGACAATCTTCTTCGCCTGCTACTTTGATCTTGTTTGGCAGTGGTAAGTCCCCACCTTATGTGTTTTTGGGGTCTGAGATAGTGTTGTTTTTACTTTCAATTTGCATTTGCCCTCATTCTCAATTTCTCCAAGTCAGGGTTTTCACCTTAGCTCATTCCCTTTTGCTCAAATGTAGCTAAGTTTCTTTAATAGTGATTAGTGGTTGTATTTTTATTTAGTCATTTATTGATTGTTTATCATTTAGTGATTTAAGGTTCTGATATGGTAGTTTGTTGTTGGTTTCTAGAATTAGGTGTGGTTGTTAAAGGACTTCAGTAATATTAGGCATTGTGTGTTAGTTGTGAAGAGGTCCGATTGCTAATTGTTTTTAAAATTTATCTACATTTTAAATTCTTGTAAATTAAGAAGTGATGGTTTAGGGATTTATATTGATATACACATTTGTTTGAAGTGTTGAGCTTACCTATAATGTCTAACTCTGCCCTTTCAGCATATCTTTAGTTTCTGCATTTGCAGAATGTGTACCACAAGAGCTTAGGAATCTTTTCCATATTGAAAGTCTATAGGCCTTCATCTATTTGCTATTTATAGTCACTTTATTAAACTCCTAAATAGCTAAATCAATTTTGAATGTCAATATAGTTTCTTCATCTGGTTTGAACCTTCCCATGCATATTTTGCTTTCATAGATACTAAAAATCTCATAGGTATGTAGTCATAGGGCTCATTTATTAAGGTGGCAAAGATCTACTACAACACAACTCAGTTGTATAAAATTTAAAATTTTGGATAAGTATTCAAACTTTGTTTGATTTATACTTTTGTTTAGTGATAAAGAATTTGAAAGCTTGTTAAATGGATGTAGATCGAAATAAAAAAAAAATGTTAAGATGGATGGATTATTAGTCAATGGCATGTGTTATCCTAATCTTTGCATCATTTATATTTTGTTTTTTTAACTTCATACTGTATCTCTTATATTTGCACACTTTATTTTTAGTTATTTGTGACCAACTAATGAAGATGAATGCCATTGGTTTATCTTCTGCAGGATCTTGTTGATCGGATATTAGGCATTCTTTTAGATGAGCAAGGTAATAAATTTCCTTTCTTTTGTTGGTGAAAAGGCCTATTTTGTATTATTTTCATGATATTGATCTTTGGGTAGTACTTAGGAGTAATCCTTTATATTGGGCATTTATATATCTAGAGAATAAAAGGGAGTTGTTAACAAATACTTAAACACATAGATTAGGCAGTAATCATACTCTTCCCATATCTCATTTCAATTTGCATGGTCTTTTCGAGCTGAACTTTCTAGACTTAGAGTTCTGTTTGTGCCCAAACTTCTTTAAGAATCTTGCCTTCCTTTGTTATTCCTAATGCTAGCTATTGCATATCCTTGTTATTGTTGGGAGAATTGGCTACTTTTATGTATGCAATTGCAATTTCTTTTAAATAGTATTTCTCGTTGGTCTATTGTATTAAGCAAACTTACTGCCTTTTAGTATAAAAAATATGGGATAATAAGAAGAATGCGATTGGAAAAGAGTAGGTGGCAAAATTAGTTGATGACACATATAGGTCAATGTCAGAGATTAATTGTTAATGATATTTTTCTTCTAGCTTTATTAAATAATTTCACTGGGATATGCAATACTTTGATTTTAGATTAGTTAAGGTTGACTATATATTTTCACTTACACTAAAATATTTTTGTTTCAATTCTTATACTTGATATGTTTTTTTCTATGTGCGTAGAAAAATGCTGATATTTGTGGCCATCGAATCTTGCATCAAAGGGACAGAGTGCCTCAAATAGTAGTAATGTGAAAATTAAAGGTGAAACTAATGATTCCTATAAGCTAGATGTAAAAATTCATTGTCTCTGTGGAAATCTATTGGAAACAAATCAGTTGATCTAGGTGGGATATTGAGTGTGTTTCTACTTCTTTTGATTTTTATGTTTTTGCACATACTCACCTGGTTGGATTGATTATTAGCCAACACATATATTTCTTGTCCCATTCTTTTTCTTATATACTCATGATGCCCTTTCACTTCAATATTTATCATTTTCATTTTCAATGTTACCTAAGTTTTTTTAATCCTTTGTTTTCTTGTCAACAATTTCTGTGTTTCAATGGAACACCCATTATATCTTGTGAAGTTGACCACAACTCGTATTTCGACAGATGGGTGAGTACATACTTGGCACACTTCATCATCTGTATGGATTTGTTGGTCATACATATGTAGTTGTGCTTTGAGCAAAAATGATGTCTTGTTCTTTTCATGTTATAAGCTTAGCAGTTCAAGAATGATGTCTTGTGCACTTGTGCGAACATTATTTTGCCTAAAGTATTGTAAGAGTACTTCAACCTCATTGCTGTAAGTTCCTATAATTAATTAATTTATTATAATTAAAACTACTACCTGATTCAGCTAGTGTTAGGCAAAAATTTATTTTAAATTAACAAATAACTTAGCACTCATTTATGCATACACATTTAATCAAGTTACCATGCTCGCACATGCATATTAATATATTGATAAGAGAATT
>JANHAO010028273.1:0-10647 GCA_026873985.1 Saraca asoca
TGCACGCCGGAAGACGAGGGTTTTCTTCAGAAAATTTCGTCCAGACTGCGCAAATGAATTTGGGGACGAGGGTTATAGAATTCGAGAATTCCAACGGAAATTCCAATGGAACATTTCCGTTGGAATTCAATAAATAATCGAAACACACCGTTTCACTTATCAAATTCCAACGGAACTTCCAACGGAAATTTCCGTTGGAATTCCATCAACTTACGAAGCGCACCGTATTACTTAATCTGTTTCAATTATTCCAACGGAATATATTCCGTTGGAAGTTCCGTTGGAATATTCCAACGGATTATTAAACGGACATATTTATCCGTTGGAATTTTACCAACGGACAAATAGTCCGTGCAAAAATCCGTTATAATATTCCAACGGACAAATTGTCCGTTGGTAAGCCCGTTGTAATATTCCAACGGATGTAAATCCGTGTGAAAATCCGTTGGAATATTCCAACGGATATAAATCCGTGGAAAAATCCGTTGGAATATTCCAACGGATTTTATCCGTTGGAATACCACATTTTTCTTGTAGTGAGACAAAAATGACTCAAAATCAGAAATGAGTAGTTATCCTGTCAATAGTAACCTTGGAAGTAATAATAAAGAGGATTCAAAAATTACAAAGGAAGCCAATAAAAAACTTTCTTTTAAATAAGATAAAAATTATATAAAGTCTCCTCAAGAAAGTATTTCAAGAAATCACCCAATCAAAAGATTTCAAAAACAATTAATGTAATTTCAAAAGAAATAAAACTTTTAATAGAAATGATAGAAAAAATTTCCAAATACAGAAATTCAAAAGGGTTATTTACTAAAACTAGGAGATATTGTCATTCAAAAAGAAACTCCAAAAAAATTAAACCATATGATTTACAAGAAATATTCAACAAATTTCAACTCATTAATAATCATATTACGATTTAAGACTTGCAAAAAGAAATCAATAATCTTAAAAAAGAAATAAGAGGAATTAAGGAAAAAAATCAAGAATTTGAAGAAGAAATTTTCAAATTAACAAAATATTTTATTAAAGGAAAAGGTATAGTCATTCAAGAAGAGAAAGACCAATATTTAAATACTATCCAAAGAATTCAACTTTACAAATAGATGTGTCAAATCAATTTAAGAATAAGTAATGATTTTCATAAAACAATTTGTGCTTTAATAGACTGTAATATCTTAAATAAAAAAGGGTAAAATGTTACCAAGGGACTGAAGTGAAAATCTTTAATTTTTTCATTGGGGCCATAATGTAATTTCTTATTTTTTGGAAGGACTTTTTGAAGTTGGTGGAAGATCTTGAGGTCAAAATGTAAATTTCTCCATTTTGTTTTATGTATATATTTTCCAGCCCACCTTTTCTCCCTCTAGCATGATTTTTTCTCTAGTGTTCCTGAAGCTTTTCTCGGCTACTGCAGCCTTTCCGGTGATCTTCCTTCTCAAGTTGTCTCCTTCAGGTGAGCTAGGACTATCGATTTTCCTTCTCCAACATCACTTTCGACATCTTCCTCCCTTGCAACGTGCACAGCTTCCTTTCTCGAAGCTTCTAGCTACTCTACGTTTGGCCAGCATTTTTCCTCTTCAGCTTGATGCCGCCTAATAAGGCAAACCACCGGTCTTCCTCATCTCCGGTCCTCTTGGTAGTCCTTTTCTTCCCTTAGCTCAACTCATAGTGGTAGTAGTAACTTCCCCTCCACTGTTTCTGCACTATTTGGCCGATCCCTCCATCAGCCTGCCAATAAAGTTTCTACTAGCGGTGAGCTAGTCACCAATACTTTGGACTCCGGTGAGTATTCCTAAATTATTGGATTTATTTTATAGTAACCATACAGTTAGTTTTCAAGATATTTATGTTGAAAACTTTTAGTAGTGCAATTCAACCAACAGCTTCCATAGGTTCATAAATGACGATCCAGCTCTGGCCGAGCTCCCCACCTGCACTTTGAAAGATGATAAGTAATCCTAGAACAAAAGATTTATTTTATAGTAACTTTATAGTAAGTTTTCAAGATAGGGTAATTAAAACCCTCATTGTGCAAGTTAAAGAAAGATGGAAATTTTCTTATGGATTTGTTCCAGATAAATTCCTATCAATGAATCGAACACACCGACGACAAATTTTTGGAACTTTAACTGACTTAGCTTTCTAAGAATTTTCTAAGGTGAGTGGACATTCCTTCTCACTTAATGACCCTATGTGCAAATATAAAATAATTTTATTATATGAAATATTATAAATCCTTTTTAAATAATGAGATTTTCTTATATATTAAAGTAGTTTCAAAAGTAAATGGTTTGTTGTGATAGAATTATGCGTTTTCTACCGCCTTATGTTATTAAAATTGATTATTCTATCTTTCTATGTGGTAAAATGGATATGGAAATGCTTTGGCAAGTTTATGTATGTTTGACAAACATTACTTACCCCGAACCTGATTTTCATATCTTGTGATGTAAAAATGTTGTTTTGAGATTTATGCTACCTGATATATTAAATTAATGGATTTGAGTTGCTGGATTCACTGGACAATTCATTGGGAACCCGCAAGTGCACTTGTGTATGTGAAATGGAGAGATATATGTGGTGGGATAGGGATGATAGTATGAGAATCTGACAAACCTGTTGGATAGATCATGATTATATTATGGTGGTTCCCTCTTGGAGTTGCCCTTTGGGATTGTAGTGGTATATTTTGCTATATTGAGCATTGATAACATTTAGAAATCTTTATTGAGTTATTTTTATATTATGTATGATGAGCATACTTTCATGGTAGCATATTTTGATATTTATTATTATGTTGTTGACTATCATGTTTTTAATTACTTAACTTGCTGAATTTTAGTTTTCAAATATTGAGATTATGGCTACAAAATGGGTAAGCATGTCTTCACGACTATATATTTATTTATATATACTTTTGAGCATGATTTTTAAATGGGGTTTTAGGTGATCATGAGACTGTTTACTTACTGAGTTTCAACAAAACTTACCTCTTTCTTTTCCATGTTTTTCAGAGCCCCAAGATCCCTCTACCATTTTTCCTCTCTACACTGATACAGGATCTGCTCTTGGTTTAAGTGGATTGTCCCTGCGGAGAATAAAGGTATACAATTGGTGAAAAATCAATGGTAGTTGATAGAATTGCATATGCATGCATTGTGGTTATTGAATGCCCAATAGAATGCATATTGTGTAATCTAGGCCATTGTATTTGTTGTAAAAGTATATAGGTTGTGGTGGGCCTAACATAGACTCTGGAGTAGATATGAATTCTATTCAAGAAGGATTAATACCCATAAAATACTATCAAAAAAATTAAAGAAGCATTAAGAAATGCAAGTGGAACTTAAATGCAGGTTACTTATAAATTAGAAAATGCATGAGTTTGTCAATAAGGAATATATTTCAAAATTACTTTTATTCTAGTATGGGTATGAATGAATCAATAATTTTAGGAATACCTTCATTAATACAAATATATCCTTTTACAGTTACATCAAAAGGAATTCACCCTTTAAGACTAAAAAATTTACATCTTGATAGAGATGTTGATGTCATACATATTTTATAGGGATGTTGATGTCATACACATATTGAATACTTATATTCCAATGACCAAAAACACAATATGAAATGTGTGAGTAACAAGACATATATATCAACATGTGATCTTATGTAAATTTTTTTTGATAGTATTTTATGGGTATTAATCCTTCTTGAATGCAAAAATGAGAATCAATAAATCTTAACACAATAATGTAACATGGTCTAAATATCTCTATCGATATGCCATAAACAAATGTCCATATCAATAATGTCATATATACATATATATGAAATATATGACAATATCATTAACATTTCATTAATCTTGAGATAATAATTACAATATATAGTTCATCGTTTCAATAAGAAACATGAAATCCTACTAACCTTGAATATCAAAAGGCTTAGCCAAATTTATTTTAGTCACTAGTTCACAAATAATTTTACATCTAAGTCTTTGGTTAGAGGATTCACAAGCATATGATCTATGACAACATGTACAATGCTTGTGTATCTTCTCTCTAACAAATTTATACTTAATATTAAAATATTTTATATGGGAAGTACTTTCATTATTATTTTTAAAGAAGTTTACCAATATATCATTGTTACAACATATGGTTAAGATCCTAGAAATGCTCTTTATAACTTTGAATCCAGATATCATATTTCTTAACTAAATAGTCTAACATGTTGCTTCACGACATATTGCTTCACACCATGTGACACAGTTTGCCTCTATAGTAGGGATTGCTGCAATTGACTACTCGATAGTTTTTATAGTATAACTCATCATTTTATCATAAAGATGAATCTAGATATCAACTTTCAGTCATCTAGATAATTCTCAAAATTAGAGTCAAAGTAGTTTGCAAAAATTAGATCATCAAATCTATAATAGATTAGTACAAAATTCTTTGTATCTTGCAGGTTCTCTATAACTTTTTTCACAGTAGTTCAATATTTCTAACTAGGATCACTTAAGTATTTCGCAAGTATACTATTCATATGAGCAATATCAAGATGTATACATACTTAATCATACAACAGACTACCAACAACATAAACATATAAGACCTACTTTGTATCTTTACATTATTTTGAGGACACTGGGCTTTAGGAAAAATCTTATCCCTCTGGATAGGTGCTATGCTTGGAGAGCACATAAAACATATTGAATCACTTGAGCACCTTTTTGATATACAATCTTTGAGACAGGTCAAGAAGATCATAGAATTTGTCATAATAGATCTATATGTCCAACACAAAAATGACATCATTAAAACTTTTCATATTTAAAATATGTTGATAGTATCTGCTGTATCTCAATTATAAGGCTCAAATCATTATTTTCAAGGAGAACATTATCAATATACAAAACTAGAATCATAAATATACTCGTACTTAACCTAAAATAGATACACAGATTTGTATTACTCTCCTTAAACCTAACAATTCCAACAACCTTGATATACTATTGTCTAGGCATTTCATTCAAATCATATTTATGAATTCTTTTAATTTACACACTAAGTGTTCTTTACTCTTTTCATGGAAACCATTTGATTGGTTCACACAAATAGTTTCTGGCTAATCACTATTCAAGAAGGCTATCATGTGTCTAGTGAAGCTCTAAGTCAAAATGAGCTACCAGTTCCATAACAACTCAAAACAAGTCTTTAATTAAAACAAATAATTTTTTTTTCTATCATTAATGCCTTCTTTTTGAATGTGGCCTTTTGCCATCAATATGGCCTTCTACCTCTCAATCACCCTTTGAGCATCCATTTTTGTCTTAAAAACCCACTTGCATCCAATGGGCTTGCAACCAATAGTTAACTTTATATATGAAGCTTCAAAACAATTCATTGTTCAAAGGCTTCATCCATTTTAAAGAATTAAGACTAGAAATGACTTCTTGAAAACTAGTGAGATCATTACCATAATTGATGTCAAATTCGTGCTCCAACAAGTATATCACATAGTCAATAGTAATTTCTAATTTGCAAGCCATCTAGAATTTCCTCAAGGATACTTTATTTATAGGACATGGTTCTTTTTTACTACCAATGCAACATTAAGCTCTTTTAATTACTATCATTGGTTTTACCATATGTTACACTAGTTCATCATCTAAATCAATATGGTTTATTTTCAACCAATGATGGTGCTAGTGAAATAACTAATTGCATCTCTCTTATAGAGATGTTACATGATCTTTCACTCCTACTATCTGACTAGTCCTCGAAATAAACAAAATGAGGTGCTTTAATCACTAGTGGAATAACTAATTGCTCCTCTCTTATAGAGATGTTACATGGTCTTTCACTCCCTCTATCCAACCACTCCTTAAAATAAACAAAATAAGGTGTTTTAATCACTTTGGCAGTGTGGGTTAGGTAATAAAATCTATTACTTTTGTAGCTTTTACAACACCTAATAAAGTGACCATCAATAATCTTCAAATTAAGGTACTTAATAAATGGATCATATGGCTACACTTCACCCTTGCAACCCCAAACTCCTAAGATTAGCCTTTTCTTATACAACAAATTATATAGAGTTTCAAGTGCAAACTTGCTAGGGACTTGATTCAGAATATATACCATGATCTTAAAATCATTATCCTATACAAAGTCTAGTAAAATCAAATTCACCAACATGCATCCAATCATGTCTATGAGCATGTGATTTCATCTTTTTATGATCCAATTCTATTTAGGCATTCCAGGCATAAGGTTGCTAGTCTCAAAATTCATAATCTTGGAGATATCTTACAAAAGAATCAGAATTTCCATCAGTTTCACCATATCTCTTTAGCACTCACTATGATTAGAACTGATGAACTAAATTTTCTTATTATTTTGAGTTTAATCTTAACTTTAAATGTCTTAAAAGGATTTAGAGATTCCAAATTTTCAGTAGATATTTCCTCTTAACAAAAACTTGAGCAATCATTAATAAGGGTGAAATATCAATCCACCTATAGCACTCGATGTAATCTGTCTACTTACATTATTATGAATCAACTCTAGTACATCTAACCTTGTCATCCTTTTCTTTTTTTTAGCTCTATCTAGGAGTATCTTTCTTGATGCAATCGATATATATATATATATATATATCAAGATAGATAAATCCAGGTCATAAAGAATTTTTTCTTTTATCAACCACTCCATCCTTCTATGGAGATATCACCTAGATTCCTATACCCCAACATGGAGAATCTCATATTAATTATGACTTCTTTTGTATCCAACCACAATATTTGTGAACAAACTAATTTTTTAATTTCTAAATAGAAATTAGTTTTACAAGTCCAAAACAACAATTGAAATCTATTTCTCCTCATGGAAGGTATATAAATAATATCATTTGATTCTAAAATGGGACTAGAAAATAAACTTGAAAAAACTATTCTTACATGCTTATATTGGGCTTTTGCACCATTTCCAATCAGATTATCGACTTTCTATGACTTGGCTTCCTCTTGTTTCTTAACACTTATAATGAATTCATAACAAAAATGATTGCACCAAAGTCTGACCACCAAGTGTTTAACAACACGTCTACAATATTTGACTCTAAACGCCCTAGAGCTCCTGGAAATTTCTTGATCTAAAGTTTTGCACATTCATATAATCTTTCTTGCTTCTTAAAATTAGTTTCCTTTTAGGTGTGACTAATTCCCACACTTAACACTTGATACATGTGAAACAGAGTGAGCATAAAGACCTTTCAATTCTTCACATCATTTTTTATTTAACTAACTATAGAAGTCATTTCACTAACAGTCTACTTACCCTTCTAAGTATGATACAATGCCTTCAGAACATCAATTTGGAACCAAAAGAAACTCCAAAACATACAAATTAAATAACTATTTTCCAAATCCTTTTTCATATCTTTCAAGTGATTACAATAGTATACGGGTTTCAAGATGTGTTCATGAACTCTACTTACACTATCATAAATAGTTTTATCTAGCAATGAGAGGTAATGTTCATTCTTGGCCTTATAGAACTTTACAACTTGCTAGCTTCAAAGTCTACATACAATTTGACATTTAGAGAGTTAATAATGCCTTTCATGATTGTCTTATCCTTAATATATATCATAACCATCGAGTATACTCTATCAGAGTATCTCCACTTTTCACGAAAAGCCCTTTCGCAGTAGTAAAATCATTGTCTATTTTTAGCTTTCCCTCTCTCCATGCCAAATACAAGATTTCACTACAAAAAATTTTAGTGATTAGAGGCATTTAACTAGCGATGATTAAATAAACCATCGCTAAATTTTAAATTAGAAGCGGTTTAATTAACCTCCGCTAGTATTAAGAATTTTATTAATAATAGCGGCAGTTCAAGTGATAACCACCACTATGTTAAAGTGCAAATTCCCTAACTAAAAGCCCTACCTTCTGCGTATAGCACCTCAAACTTCAATTTCTTCTTTGTCATTCTCTGTGTTCTTTGTGTTTTCACCGTCGTCGTTCTCCATGCTATAGCCAACAGTGTCGTTGGCCTTCTACCGGTGAGTTTCTTTGTCGTCCATGCAACAACAATTTTGTTAGCAACCATTGTGCGCGCCTTTGCCAGAATATGCTTTGCCTCTATGGCAGTCACGTCGATTGGTGAGTTCCTAAAATTTTTGTTTTTGTAGTGTTTGTGACTGTAATTTTTGTTTTTTTTTATGAAGTGTGATCCTGAGGATGAATGGGAATTGTGAACAAATTAGAGACCACACTAGTTTTGGTCAATAATCAATCAATAATTTTTATCCTTTAATTTCTTAAATCTTCGTTACATCACTGGATGCATTTACAACTTGCTAATTTAATGAAATAAATTACATGTTAAAAGTGATTCAAAGATGGCTTTTGATTCAATTAATGTGACTTGTCTATGGCCTCACTATACTGTTAGTTTGTTTGATAGGATTCGCTCCTACTTGATTAATCATCCAAGTTTCCATTTTGCTTATTATAATAAGGAGAGTGATAAGTTAGCTTCTTTGGTTTATGTGGTTCCGGTGATGATTTGTTAGGTGAGTCTTACTATAGTAGTTGCTATGTGGGCTGAGTTATTACACAGGAAAAAGACATATATGAGTATTTGATCTCCATAACAATTTTAAAGGCAATCACACTGTCACAGTCAATAAAGCTTACTCTTCACATCTTCTTAATTGAGATGAGTTGCTCTGGCAGCCACATGCAAATGTTGGGCAGGGTAAAATAGTATCATTATGGAAATTACCTATAATTTGCATGGCACTTTGCATTTATATAGAAATTATGTTATGCATGCTTAAATAAATATAAAAATTTCCAAAAATGAGATACATTACCAAGATTTTATCAGCTACTAAGAGGAACCCTACTTGATGAGTCACCAAAATAACTGTTTTCTTTCTTAAAGTAGTCATTACACAATCTTGAAAATTAGATAAACTAAGTTAGTTTATGAAAAATGATGAGGTCAGTAGTTTATTTTATCTTTTTAGGAATGTGAAAGTACTCTTCTTGTTACATTAAATAGAATAGTAGAAGTATGTGCATCTATTGCACTGAAATGGTCATCTAAAAGATAAGAATCAACATCATTATATACTACTCAAGCTATTTGAATCCTTTGTTTTTGTCATTCTCTCATATTAATCCCTCTCTAACCTATTTCAGTTAGATCACCATGGCTAAAACCATTGATGTCCTTATCCAAGGCACAAGCTTTGATGCCATTCTCATATCTGTCATGGTCCATTGGTTTTCCAAAGAGTACTTTATCACAAATTATCCCACTTTGGATCCACAAAGACTAAGAAACATAGGCTAGAGCCACTGACACCTATCTGATTTTCATTATCATGAAAAAGAAAGATTAAGACTATTGAATTAATTTTAAAAGATAATAAACTAACATTGCTTGGTTAATAACTCAGTTCTTGAAATTTTTGGTATATCTTCAAGTATTAAATATAAAAGAGATGATTTTGTAGCTCTAGAACTATGAAAATGGTTCCAACATTCAATGGGACCCTACAAAAAAGTGCATATCCCATGAAAATAATTGCAGAAACAATGGTAGGAGACATCTAGTACAAAAAGGTCCCATAAGCTTTCAAGAAACTACAAAGAAATCCAAACTAGTCCTCTGACAATATTAACTAACAAACTTAGCAGCTTAGCATCACCAGTTTCATCTATGGGATTCCACAAACTATTACAAAAATATGCGATGCTAATAAGAGAACAACAAATTAACACAAATGCAGAAAACAATCCCCTTTTTTGTTCATAAATTACTGAGATTTTTCTAATCAAATTGATAAGCAAAGATATGTAGAAAACATAGAAAAAAGTCGGTTTACAAAGTCTACTATGCTCCTTTGAATCATAATGAATTCAATTTTGAGAATTGCTTGATATGTTTGCATGGTTGTGACATTTGGCACTTCCTATAATTTGATCCGTTTCTCCTATTGCAATATGATGCTTCCAAAATTTGTTAGAACTGCCATTTTTAATTTTACACATGGATCATTATAACCCTAAGTATAAATGACATTATATACTAGCTGTTGGGGTTTTATTTGAAGACCTGGTTGCTTTTTCGTTGGTAGGTTGAAAACTTGGTTGCTGTTATCACCGTTGCATACCAAATTCCAAAACTTCAGTAAATTTTAGGGAAAAAAATGCTGATGTCTCTCACATCTATTCATATACTATAATCTAAATTTAATTACGTTCATTTATTTCTCATTATTGTGTTTGGAAGCTGAGAATTGAGAAATTGGTGCAGTTGTTTCACAACTCTTTCTCTCTACCATTGATAGCATTTTATTATCACAATATTCATTTGGGCTTTTGAAGATCATACTCTTGAGGTACTTTCTTTACCTTTACTCCATTTTTAAGCCATTGTGTTTGAAAGTTGAGTAATTGTCATAGTTGTTTCTCACTTTTTCTCTCTGCTATCAAATGCATTTAATTATCTTTAGGGTCCTTGTAAAATGTTAATGAGAAAAATAATTTCAATAAGCAATATGCTGCCCTTTTAAGCCACCAAGAGTGTCATATCCAAAATCATA
>JANHAO010028274.1:0-10650 GCA_026873985.1 Saraca asoca
ACTTTTATAGTCTACAATTGTCATGTTTCAAACTTCCAACTGACTGACCAAGAAAATTGGACTTTTATATTTGAAAATTCATATACAATAAATGGGAGTATGACCTCTTGTTAAAAAAAAAAATTAAAGTTATTGCCTCCAGGCCACGTTAATTCTCATTTATAATAAATAATTATGTTAATTCTGCTTTGAAAAATAATATATTAATAGAACATATTTTTTTCAAATGTAAAGAGATACATGTATTCATATTTTTCTTGTCATCAATATAAATTGATATATAAAATATAAATTTAATGAATTATTGTCGTTATTGGTTGAAAATCTTCATTTTGACCAATGTTACTAATAAATGTATTAATTGTTTGTAAACAATAAAATGTATAAAATATTTCTTCATGCACAAAATGTCCAAGTGATCTATCATCTAATCGCTGTACTAGTTGGACTAAATAGAGATGTTTACCAAAAAGAAAGAAAAAAAATCAATATTAATTGCTTAGATGTTTTTCTTCTTTTTTTAAATGAACTTTTTGTTTATAACATATAAAACGTGATACAATTTCTTTATTCTTAAATACCACTCACAACAATCAAAATTTTATTATTGTCAATTTCATTTAAGATTAGGCTCAAAGAATTTTCAACAATGGGATATAACTCATAAAAAGGGTGAAGTTATTTTGTCACACCCCGATGCACGGCACGTGACTGGCGTAGAAGGTTACCATTAGGAAACCCTCTACAAGCCTAATAATGTAGTAACATTCTTTATGTGACAAGCTACAAATACAAAGCAAAAAGGACTTCAATAATTGAACATGAATGTTTAAAGTGACTACAAGTTTGGTTCTTTGAGACTTGATATGCGTTAATACTTCGATTACTCACTCATGTTTGCTTGTAGATATGTTCCGCATAGGATTTTGGTTGTATGGGTGACAAAATCCTCAATGTCCTAATTATCTATTCAAATGTGGCTCAAATTATTAGAAGGCTAACATGTTGGCTAAGAGTTGGTGACATGCGCTACATGATTTCGGTTAGAAAGTTACCAGCCCAATGACACTTAAGTGTACCACGGCCTCAGCTTAACATTTGTGTGAATCTTATTCATATTATTTAAATTAGAAAATAAAGTTAATATAGCCATTTGTATAAATCTTATTAAACAAATTTACATATTAAATTCATACATTGAATTATAGTAAACGCAAAACTAGTCTTAATTTTTTTTTTGCTAACATAAACTCAATACTAATAGTAAATCCTATTTTTTCCTCAAATATAAATTCAAAATTAATTAGTTTCAAATCCTTTTTTTTCTGCCCACCTAAACTCAAAACTAATAGCAAATTCTATTTTTTCCTTAACATAAAATTAATGAGTCTCAAATTATTTTTTTTTTTTTACCAACTTAAACTCAAAACTAATAGCAAATCCTATTTTTTTCCTTAACATAAACTCAAAATTAACTATACCAACTTAAACTCAAAACTAAAAGCATATCCTATTTTTTTTTCCTAATATAAACTGAAAATTAACTAGTGTCAAATCTTTTTTTTTTTCAACTTAAACTCAAAACTAATCACAAATTCTATTTTTTCCCTAACATAAACTAAAAATTAACTAGTTTGAAGTCCTCTTTTTTTTTTCTATACCAACTTAAACTCAAACTAATAGCAAATCATATTTTTTCCTAATATAAACTCAAAACTAAATAGTCTCAAATCCTTTGTTTTTTTTTTGCCAACTTAAACTCAAAACTAATATCAAATTCTACTTTTTTTTTCTAACATAAACTCAAAATTAATTAGTCTCAAATCCTTTTTTTCTAACTTAAAGTCAAAACTAATAGCAAATCCTATTTTTTCTTTAACATAAATTCAAAATTAACAAGTCTCAAATGCCTTTTTCTTTTTTTTTTTGGTCAACTTAAACTCAAAATATACATTAAGTTAACAATATGAATATCATAAATATACACAGATTCAGCAAAAAATAATATTTTTACAAATGTTTGCAATACACATACATTCAATAGAACAAGAAAATTTACTAATGTTTACAACAAATATAGATTCAACAGAAAAAGAAGAAAAAGAAGAAGAAGAGCACAATACACATGTATGGGCAAGACCATAACTCGTATGAATTCAACAAAAAAAAAGAGAAACTTACAACACAAACTCAATATACACAATAAACTAACAATATAAATATCACAAAAATTTACAAAATAAGAAAATTTAATTTGTGAAATTGAACTCACCTACATAAGGGTCACAAGCTGGCCTTATAAACTAATTCAACAGGCAAACATACTCAAGTTCGAATGGAACTTGACAAGAAAGTCAAATATGAAGAGGAGACCATATGATACAAATTTGAGAGCAAATAACTTGTGTATTATTTTTCCTTTTTTAGGTGATATTTGTAATTTTTTAGTATAAATCATTTGTCCAGTGTGATAGAAAAGTACATAATTGCGATAGTTGCATTTTCACCTTTGCATCCACATGAGATGGTGCATTAAAATCCTTCTGAGTTAAGAGAAAAACCCTTATGTCAACTTGATAAAAGTATATCTACTTGTGCCCTTTGGACTTTGACTTGGAATGCTCTTTAAGGGAGTCATGTCCAGTAACCCAGTACGCATTGTAGCACGAGCTAAGGATTAGAGTATAGTGACTTAGAGACTCCCTTTACACACTTAAAACTATGTAATGAGGCATATATTAATAAATGGAGCTGTTCCTTTCCTTATTTAAAAAAAGTTCCTTTTTGGTGTACACAGGAGACTACTTATATAGGACGTTCTTTAAGACTTAATATGTGTGAATGCTTTGAATGCACTTTTATGTTTGCCTATGAACATGTTGTGTATAGGATTTTATTGTATGAATGATTTAAGTCAATTTTATCTTGTTAAGAGGGAGTATTCACTAACATATCCCATTATCTATCTAAGTGTGGCTTGATTTTATTAGAAAATTAGCATGTTGGCTAAGATTTGGTATCACGTGTCACATAGTATGACTAGAAGAGCTATCAGCCCATAATAGTTGGTATCAAAACTTAGTTAGTGCTAGAGAGCAGATCAGGCAAGCCATGACTGGTGTAGATGCAGTTTGTCAATAACATATAAGGCTTATGAGTGAAGCAGACACTCGTTGAAATAGGAGAGAGATGCTACTAAGGACTTGATTGTGAAGGTAGTAAGAGGTTGAAAGTACTCAAGGGCTAGTGTGTGAGATATTGCCTTTAAAGGACTGTAAATGGTGCATTAGTAGCAAGCATGTGTAGAAGTTGATAACTTGTTGTACAGCATGGGACATTGATTATGCACTTATTTATAATAGCATTCAAAGGAAAGCAAAACCATTTAAACGAATGTGAGCATTAACAGCCTATCTAGAGAGAGAAAGTCCTAGGAAAAGCCTTGTCTTGTGAAGAAAGCTTGACCATATCTATAAGGGACATATTAGTTGTTAGTGGAGCTAAAAGGGCGAAGCCATGGTTGTGATGGAATATATGGCTACAACGGATAGTTAGCACATCCTATGGAATGACACATCAATTCTAATGTGTTGAGCAGATAAATCTTATTAGAAGAGCCCAAAATTATGTCAAAGGATATGAATCTTACTTGAAGGAGTAAACTTAATAGGGACGACGTTGTTCTAGGAGGGATTAATAGTGCACAACAATCACATAGATGTAATAAGCAAGTTGTAGCACTTATCCACAAGATTTAAGACAAAAAGCTAGAAGAGCTAACATATCATAGTTGCATGACAAGCGACAATGATACAAAGTGTAGTGAGTTAGTATTACATAGTCACATGGCGGAGTAGTGACAATGACTTAAGGCATAATAAGCTATCACTACATGTCCCCAGACAAATTTTATGGCAATTACCATGGGATTTACAATTACTCGTGCACAAGAAAAGTAAAGCTCGAGCTAGAATGGTGAATACTCTATGCTCAGCCTTGTTAAGTCGTTGATGTGGCAAGCCACTAAAATCATGTGCTTGAAGAAGAAATCATCAAGAGGATATGATTGAACTAAGCTACGAGGGCTTAGACATCGAAGAATGTCGATTGAGAGGTACCGAGTGAGATGGGCACTGATCATCAAAAAAGTGGCTAAGAGAGCCAAGATACTAGCGAGTGGCTATGAGGGTCACAAGAAATGAGCAAGTAACAATTTCAAAGAGATGACATTTGAGCGTGAAAACCTAGGAGCATTCATGAAGGCCAAGATGCTAGATAGCATCAACTCTAAAAAGATTGAAATAGTCAAGATACCATGAGGGTGTCAATTCAAAGAGGGTAAAAAATATCTAATATAGTATGAAAGTAATGTAGTGAAGTATAATAGATTAATTGAACCCAATGTGAGCAACCTTGTAAGCAAGCTATGTTTCAATGTATAAGACTTAGGCAAAGGCATAGCATAAGGATTGTGAATCTCACATTGGTGGAATAAGATGTTAGATGTGGGGCATATCTATTAGCAGACTATCCAAAATACTAAGCAAATGCATAAGCTATAAAGGTAGCATACACTTAAGCTACATACGTAGTTGGCCGAAAGTTGTACAATGACAACATGCCAATAAGCTATAAGCACAAGTTGTAAAGGTGACAACCTGAATGTTATAGAGGTATTGGGATAAAAGAAGTTGCAAAGGTGATGAATCAGAGAGTTATGGAGATAATGGAATGGAAGCATGTGTTGGGATAATAAAGTAAGGCCTGTTGTGGTAGAGCACAAAGTCTACAAAGGTAGCAAAGTCTAAGACACCAAAGTGGCGAAGGCAACTACCCAATGATTACAAGAGAAGCAAATGCTCGATGGTGTAAGTTCAAGGAGACAAAGCCAAGAGAAAGTCAATTGAGGAGCTAAGGAGCAATAGACTGCTAATTAGCTAGAAAGCTATGCTAAGTTGAAGGTGCTATTCTTTAAATCTTCCCAAATGATGTTAACTCAAAGAGACAAGCACAAAGTGGTTAAGGGGGTAGCTTTAGTAGAGCAAGCTAGAAACCTACATGAAGGTTCAACAAGGCAACCTTGATAGAAGAAAACCTTCATTGAAGCTATATCAGATTGAAGTGTTAATGAGGGCATTGACATTTTAAGTGGAGGAGAATGTCATAAGCTAGCCATATGAACTAATTTGATAGGTAAACATACTCGATTTTTTATGAAACTTGGTAAAAAAATCAAGCATGAAGAGGAAGTCCTGTGGCCTAAATTTGGAAGCCAAGTTTATTATTTTTCTTGTTTTAGGGATATTTATATCTTTTTTGCATAGATTGTTTATCTAGTACGAGTAGAAAAGTATAGGGTTATGATCCTTGCATTTTTATTTTCACATCCATATGAGATAACACATTAAAATCCTTCCAAGTTAGGAGAAAAGCCCTCATGTTAACTAGGAAAAATATGTTTACTTGTGCTATTTGAGCTTTGACTTAGAATACTTTTTGAAGAAGGCTTGTCTAGTGACCTAAGTGGGCATTAGGGCAAAGGCTAGGGATCAGAGTGAGGTAACTTAGAGACCCCTTAAGGGATCAGAGTGAGGTAACTTAGAGACCCCTTACACACTTAAACTATATAATGAGATATATATTAATAAAATAGAGTTGTCTTTCTTCTTATGTTAAATGGCCCCTTTTTAATGTACACTAAAGGCTAATTCTATGGGGCATTCTTTAAGACTTGATGTGCATGAATACTTTAACTATACACTCATGTTTGCTTATAAACATGTTGTGTATAGGGTTTCATTGTATGAGTGATTGAAATCTATTTTGCCTTATTTTCTATCCAAGTGTGGCTTGAGTTTACTAGAAAGTTGGCATGTTGACTATGAGTTAGTATCATGCACTGCGCACATAGCTAGAAGAGATACTAGCCCATGATAGTTGATATCAAAGCTTAGTTGGTGCTAGAAAGTAGATTAGGAAGGCCATGATTGGTGTGGATATGGCTTGTTGAAAGCAAATGAGGCTTGTAAGTGAAGCAAATGCTCACTAAAATAATGGAGAGATATTACTAAGGACTTGACTATGAGGGTAGCAAGAGGTTGGAGTGACTTAAGGGCTATTGTGTAATATATTGAATTTGAAGGAATGTAAATGGCACATCAGTTGCAAGCATGTGCAGAAGTTGATAGGCTTGCTGTACAACATAAGACATTGATTGTGGACTTATTCACAATAACATTCGAAAGAATGCAAAACTATATGAAAGGATGTGAGAATTGATGACTTATTTAGTGGGAGGAAGCCCCAGAAGAAGCCCTAGTCTTGCAAAGAAAGCTTGACCATGTCCATGAAGGACATATTAGCTGTCAATAGAACCAAGAGGGCGAAACCATGGTCATATTAAAATGCATGGCCATAATAGACAATTGACATATCTGACAAGATGATGCATCTTTGCTGATGCGTTGAAGGGACAAATTTTATTAGAGGAGTATAAAATTGTGTTAGAAGGCATAAATCTTACTCAAATGAGTAAAGCTAGAGGAGACAGAGTTAGTCAAAGAGGGATCAATAGTGCACAACAGTCACATGGATGTAATAAGTGAGTTATAGCACTCATTCACAAGATTTGATACAAAAAGCTAGAGGAGCTAGCATATCATAGTTGCATGACAAGTAACAATGATACAAGTTGTAGTGAGCTAGAGCTACATAGTCAAGTGGTGGAGTAATGACAATGACTCAAAGCATAATAGACCAACACTACATAGTTGCAAGATAAACTTTATAACAATGACCATGGGATTCATAATTACTCATGCACAAGCAAAGTGAAGCTTGAGCTATAGTGGTGAATACTCCATGCCCAACCCCCATCAAGTTATTGATATAGAGGAGCCATTTGAGTGATGCCCTCGAAAAATGAGTCATTAGGAGGATTGGCTCAAACTAGACTATGAGTGCCTAGACATCAAATGATATTGCTTGAGAGATGCCAACAAATATAAGGTACTGATCATTGAAGAAGTTGCAAAGATGGCTAAGATACTAGTGAGTGGCTATGAAGGTTGAAGGAGACAAGCAAGTATTAATTTTGAAAAGATAGCATTTGATTATGAAAACCTAAAAAGGACCATGAGGGCTAAGATGCTAAATGGCATCAATTCCAAAAAGACAATAATAGTCGAGATTCCACAAGGGCATCAACTTAGAGAAGGTTGAGAGGATCTAATCAAGTGAAGAAATGGTGTAATGAAGTATAGTGGATTGATTAAGTCTAACATGAGTAGACTTGTAAGCAAGAAATGGGACTTCAAGTAAGCCATCTTTTGTTAGCAATGTATAGGACTTACGTGAAAGTAAGGCATGAGACTTGTGCCTCTCACATTGGTGGAATAGGATAATGGATGTGGAGTATATCTATTAGTAAATAGTTCAAAATGTTAAGCAAGCACACAAATTATGGAGGTAACGCACACTTAAGTTGTAAAAGTAGTTGGTCGAGAGCTATACAAGGATAACATGCTTATAAGCTACACAGGTAGTAAGGGAAGCACAAGTTATAAAGGTGACAACCTGAATGCTATAGAGGTAGTGGGACAAGAAAAGTTGCAAAAGCAACTAAATAGAGAGTTGTGAAGACAGTGGACCTTGTATATATGTTAGGATAATAAAGTAGGGTCTATAGTAGTAGAACACAAAGTATACAAAGGTAGTAAAGCCTAAAATGACAAAGTTGTAAAAGCAACTACCTAAAGGTTGTAGGGGAAGCAAATGCTTGGTAATGTGACTTCAAGGAAACAAAGCCAAGAGAAAGTTAATGAAGGAGTTAATAAGCAGCAGACTACTGATATCCTAAAAGTTATGTCAGGTTTAGGGTGTTATTCATCAAAGTCTCTTAAATAATATTAATTCAAAGAGACAAGCATGGAGTGATTGTGATAGTAGCTCAAATGGAGCAAGATAAAGACCCATATAAAGATTCAAGACCCTAGCCTTGATAGAAGAAAACCTTTATGGAAGCTGTGTCAGATTGAGGCGTCAATAAAGGCATTAATATTTGAAGTGGGGAAGAATGTCACAAGCTATCCTTGTGAACTAATTTGGCAAATGAATGCTCAATTTTGGATGAAATATATTGAGAAAATCAAACATAAAGACAAGGTTCTATGATTCAAATTTGGGAGCAAATGCACTTGTGCATTATTTTTCCTTATTTGGGGGTATTTGTGTTTTTTTAGGATAGATTATTTATCCAGTGTGAGCAGAAAAGTATATGGTTGTGATCCTTGCATTTTTATCTTCGTGTCTATATGGGATGGTGCATTGGAACCCTTCTTAATTAAGAGAAAAGTTCTTATATTAACTTGAAAAAAATATGTCTACTTGTGTCATTTGAGCTTTGGATTAGAATGCTCTTGGGGGGGCATGTCTAATGACCTGGGTTGGCACTGTAACATGGGTTAAGGACTAGAGTGTGGTGGTTAAAAAGACTCCCTTTACATACTCAAAACTATGTAATGAGGCATATAATAATAAAACAGAGTTGATCCTTTCATTATATAAAAAAGTCCCTTTTTGAAATACACTAAAGGCTACTTATATAGGGCATTTTTTAAGATTCGTTATGCGTGAATACTTCGACTACATATTGATGTTTGCCTATGAACATGCTATGCATAAGATTTCATTATATAGGTGATCAAAATCTATTTTGTCCTATTATCTATCTAAGTATGGCTTGAGTTTATTAGAAGCTTGGCATATTGGTTAACCATTGGCATCATGTGTCACACGGTACAGCTAAAAGAGTTACTGGTCTATGACAACAAGGGATGAAAAGAAAGAACTTTGATGGCCAAAAATGGTCCCAAATGGAAGCATATGGAAGTTTAGCCCTTTGGTAATGGCAGATGACGCATTAGTGGAAAGACAAAAAAGGATAAAAAGAGAGAAAAGAGGGGGTAAGACACTTTTGAATCAAGTTTTTTAAGTTTTTGGCAACATTTCCCACGACTAAATTTATAAGAAAGCAAGTGAAATGATGTGTTTCATGCTTCCTATGATTTTAGCTAGGCATACATAACTTTTTAGGTTTTCCATGGTTTATAGCTGTGGAAAAAGTCAAATTTTCAATTAGATTGCCTTATTTTACCCATGCCCTTTCTTGCAGTTGTTTCCCTTAACAACAATAAGCTTTTTGTCGTTATTGTTTACTTTAATATGTAATTTCATTCTTACAATTTTCTCATAATTAAATATTTAGAGTTTAATTTTAATTGTAATTAACTCTTTACTATAATTTAGAGATTTTTGTTTACAATTATCCAATATGATAAAAATTTGTTGATTTGTGTAGTTGCGTCATGATATAGAAATGAAGAAATTAGAACCTTAGTCATAAAAATTACTAATAGAATTTAAAATTATTTATTTTAATTACACATTTTTATTTCTAGTGCATTCAATTCCATTATATCTATTTCAGAATTTTCTTTAGACTGCAACAATTTGTCATCCCAATAGTTCTTCATTATTATGTCATGATATAACTATCTAAATTTACAAATATTAATCATATCGGACAATTGTTGACAAGAATCTCCAAATTAGTGTGCATAATGAGCTAATTACAAATAAAAATAAATTTTAACAACTTAATTATAAAGAAAAAAAATATAAGGATGAGATTTAAATTAAAATAAATTATAGAGACTAAAAGTTTAAAAAATAACTTTAGCAAAAAGGCAAACAACAATTATTATGTTCTTCTTATGATAAAATTATACTAGTCTCATTAAGAAGAGCAAATAACTCAACCATGGCCAAGAAACTAGAGCCAACTGAAGAAGAAACAATCCAACTCACAGATCAACAACCAATGAGAAGAACAGGATATCATGGCCTTGCTGTATTCAAATTTAATTTTAAACCATAAAATTAAATATAGGAGAAATGTGCATTTTAATTAAAAAAATTAAAAATATTACAAATTTATAAAATTGTCCTTTTCAGAAAATTAGTTGATCAACACCAAGAAAATTAATCAATCATTTGTAATGGACAATAGCCACTACAAAAAATAGTGTAATTTAGTGGTGGTTACGCAGTGTATATAGTGACGGTTCGAAATGTCACAAAGTAAAATAGTGGCAATTAAGAAAACCACCAAAAAATACACCGTCGAGTCGACTTTAACGGTGATTAAAAGGAACCACTAGAAACTATATTTTTAAAAATTTTCGTATTAATTTAGCAGTGGTTAACTTAACCACCGCAATGTTTTAAATAAAAATTTTGATATAATTAAGTGGCAGTTAACTTAATCGCCGCAATGTTTTAAAAAAAAATCAAATTAATGGCAGTTGGTTAATCGCCGCTATTTTTTAGTTCAGTTTCATTTTAGCAGCAGTTGTTTAATCATCGCTAAATTTTTGTAATATTTTTTTAAAATTTTTCAAGCATTCAATCCTTATATTTCCATTAGTTAAAGATACTAATTATCCCTATAAAATATAAAAACAAACTCATAGTGCAAGAAAAATAACATTCATTCAAATATAATAAAAATGACATTCATTTGAATAAAATATAACATCAATTGACTTTACATTACATTCTAGTAAAAAACTCTTTAAAACAAAAAATACA
>JANHAO010028275.1:0-10648 GCA_026873985.1 Saraca asoca
ACTTAGGTCATCATTGTGGTCATAAGTTTTCTCTTTTGATCATGCTTTTCATTGCATCCTTGCTCTTTGGTCAAGGTTGTGGGTTAGTTCTGAAATGTTCTTTGCTCCTTGGTTAAGGTCATCTATTGCATTTGAGAAGTTCCTTCATCCTTAGTCAAGGTCATCAGTTGCCTTTGAGAAGCTCCTTGCTCCTTGGTCGAGGGCATGTGTTGCATTTAAGAAGTTCCTTGGTCCTTTGTTAAGGTCATCAGTTGCCTTTGAGAAGCACTTTGCTCCTTGGTCGAGGCCATGGGCTGCTTCTTCTTATCAACTTTTTCAAGCTTCACTTTCTTAAAAATAAAATTACTATTTAATCGATTCAGAAATCGATTGACTAATCAATTCAAAAAAATTTCTAAACCTTTGGTGAGGAATTGTCACAGATAGCTTCATATGAATCGATTCAAGAACTAATTCATTCACATTGAATCGATTACCGAATCAATTTGATAAAGTTTCTAAACCTTCGGTTTGGAATTGTCGAACATATCTTCTCATGAATTGATTATAGAATCAATTCATGATGACGAAACTTACATGAATCAATTATGTAATCGGTTCATTGATGCAGTTCAATGTGAAAATTCAAATGTGAATCGATTCACAGTTTGAAACTAAGTAGCCCTAGCCTCATTTATGGGCAGTTTTGTGCTTATAAGCAAGTCTATCTCTAATTCATCTAATTTCATCAAATCAAACATCATCAATTTGTGTTTTCATAGGTTCTACTTTCATTGAAAGTCATAGAAGCCCAATGACACTCTCCTAGTTATCATCAAAATAAAGTTCACAAAGTAGAAAATTTAACCAAACACAAAATAAAATACTTACCCTGACATTTTTTGGCATAGGTTGGATCACTAGTTGAAGAAATACTAGAGAACTTGGCAAGCAGAAGTACAAGTAGAAGAAGCAAAAGTACAACTGTGCCCAGAAGGATTGAGCAGCACCACAAGTAGCACCACTAGAAGTAGAAGCAGACGTAGCACCAGCAGAGGCAGAAGCAATAGCAACAGCAATAGTAGAAGTAGTAACAACAGAAGCAGAATCAGGAATAGTAGTGGCTTATTTGGCGGGAGAGCAGAGAGGGAAAAAGGGAAAAATATTGGAGGGAAGAATAGTAATGCACAAAAAAGTGTTTTAAAAAAAGGAAAAAGGAAAAACTTATAAAATCAAAAGTAGTCAAATTAAATATTATAAAATTGTTGTAAAATAATTTTATTTGGCAACACAATTTAAGTGTTGCCTATTAATCAAAATTTTGCAATGTTTAAAAGTGTTGTTTCTTGTATCTATGGCAATGGTTTTAAGTGATTGTTGCCTAAAATTAGAAACAAAGGCAACAATACAAAAAACTATTGCCTATTCTACTTATAAGCAATAGTTTTTTACTATTGCCAAGTTCAGTGTTGTCAAAAATTAAAAATGTTGTAGTGCATCCTTCCACTCTTCTTTTTGGTCCCACAATTGAGATGCCACTTCTTGGCTTCCAAGAGTTTACGAACCTATTTAAATGAGACCACATTTTCAATTTCAATTCTTCGCATGTATAATATTTCTAACTTAGCTTAAAACTAACTAAATTGATCATAATTCTTAGTGTTACCTACCCAACATTATCCTAACATTAAAGAACACTAAACTAACCTAAGAATTTTACTTACTTAGCCATAAGACTAGCTAGACATATAATACTAGCCAAAGTAGATTTTCAATTAGACTTTATCTTCAAAATGTCCTCACTTTACCTTCTAATCTAAATGTGTCGAGAAGAAAATTAGATTGGTTGTAAGACTACCATAATAGCAACTCCTAAATATTAATAACCTTCCTTAATAGTAACCATCTCTAGAATTCTCAATTAACCTATCCCAACCACTAAATTTCTCTCCATTTAAGCTAACTATGAATATTTAAAGTAAAAGAAACTAGAACTTTCAAAATAGAATGGGAAAGATTTTTTTTTTTTTAATCTAAGAGAAATTGGTTTATACTATGTTTAATGCAAGCTACCATATTAGCATTATTTCCTTAAGTTTGAGACTTCAAATTAATCATTCCTATCCCCAATTCCTAACATTTACAATTTAATGTAATCACTATAATTGCACAGTTATTCACTATCATGCTATCTAAACTATGGTGCTCACCAATATCATTTTTCCAACATAATCAATATTTCAACTCAACTAAGTCATAGTCATTAAAATCACAAATTTAACTTGCATTCATTCAAAATAAAGTAATTCATAACATGCAATTGTAAAAGAGTAAGCTGTGTACTTGCCTTAAATTTAGCTTGACAATGAACTTTCACTCCCAAAATATCAAACATCCCAACCTAATGCTTAACCAACTTATCATACCAATTCAACTTATCCCAAATTAACCTTATGTTAATACAAGAATTAATCTAAAATTATGAACATCAAGCCACACATAATGACACACGCCTACCTTTGGATTCAATTAAGTTTTTGGTATGATTTCTTAGAGAAATTTAGCACTCTCAACCAGCCTTAAACAACACAATCTATTGATTTCCATATTTTGACTTAGGGTCCGAAACATCTTAATTGAAATCAATTTTTTTGATAAAACCCAAGTTCAATCACAAGCTATGCTAGAATATACTTCCCTAACATAATCTTGCTGGTTATAGGTCAAGATTTTAAGCTAATTGGGCTGACTAGTTCCATTACTCAAATAGGCTACTTGTGACGCTGGTTCTATCCTTAAGCTAATATGGTTAGGTGGAGGAGCTCGGCTACAGTTGAGCTCACATGATGAAGGATGGGTGACGCACAACCACTTAAGTTAGTGAATGGCTCCTGGCTTGCTGCTGTGGAAATTTGTCAGGTAGAGGTGGTTGATGATCATAAAGGAAGAAAGGAGTTGAGGTTTTGATTGAAAGTTGGTGTCCTAGCTTTGTAGCTTTGATTTGAAGAGTAGCTTTGCATCATGGATGACTGTACTTGTTGGCAATGCAGGAAATGTAATAAGCAATAACCATGGGGTGGTGGCTAGTTCAAAGTAAGATGTAGGCAACCCTCTAGATGAAAGAAGGCTCAAACGGCGATGAAGAGTTGCAGAGTACTCTTGACACGCCACTACTTAAGAAAGGAAGGCAATAAGCTCTCCATCACTATTAGATTTTGTTGTCGTAAAAGGGTTTAACTGGGGGGTTTTTGTCTTGAAGAGAAGCAAGGCATTTGGGCAGAATGGCTAGTGGGTTTCAGGTGTGAGAAAGTTTTACTGTTAAATGCTTTTTTTATATAAACATCTAGTACAAGAAAAGCAATCTCCATTTACATAAATTTAAAGTATGAAGACATATCTATCTCACATTATGTGAATGAAATAGTTAAAATAACTTTAAATACATTTCAATTTATTCTAAGGCCTAATTAAATAAATTACAATAACTGCATTTATATTTTCAATCCCAAATCTTTAAAACTATGATATACTTTAAAATTGTAAAATAATCCTATATAATATATTTACTTAAAATTGTTGTTATTGAAAATATAACTTATTTCAAATACATTAATTAATTGACATAGTAAAAAAAGCACTTTAGAATGTACTATCATAACTCAAGGTTTAATTTAGTAAAACCATAATATCACTTAAAACTTTTATTTTAGAATAAACCACATAGACTTTAAATAGTCATAATTTATAAGAATACAATTTATAACAATTATTTAGTCAAAGGTTTTGGGTCTTACAAAGTCTCCCCACCGCAAGTAAATTCACCTGTGAATTCTTTCAATGTTTGAATAATATGGATCATAGCAACTGCTTGGTAAACATAACCTATTAGATATAAGTAATGTACATACCAAGGTTTAGGAAAAAGCATTAGAATAAGAATAAGGATGAGGGTGGAAACCTGAAAGTGACGATAATTAATTTTTTTGATTGGTTTGAGATAAAAAACATGATTAGTCTTCTTATCTCAAATCTTAATACAATTTCCATATTTAGTCCTACTAACCATTTATAAGTCCACATCTACACCAAAGTCCATGCTTATTATCGTATCCAAAGGATTTTACTATTTCAATTGATTTTGTATCTAAGTAATTCTAAAATCCATAGGTTCTTCCAACCATTAGTTCATTTCGTTATATAAATCGTATATCCGTAACACCACAATCACAATTACGCTTACATACCCATAGTCACAATAAACTCACTACTTAACGAGTCAATGGTATAACCAATTCATTTGAATTTTTTTTCCTCACAACCACATCCCAACTAAAGTCTTGGCACAACCTTTTCCATTGATCAATTATAACACAGTAACTGCATAACAATTTGACTAGGATTATTCATGCTAGTCTCTTTCAATCCTAAATGTCCTAATGACTTTGTCGAAATCTCATCTTATATAACTACTAACATTAAACATTTCTTAGAGTAGCTTTAATACTCATCATGTATTTCACTAGGTTCCAGCTATTTACGTTTCCTATTTTCCCTTGTTAAGTGCATAAGCCTCATCCTCACACTAGTTTTAATTTTTCCTTTTTTGCTTAGGTCCTCTATACACTTATTTGATTCAAAGTCCAATTTAACCTAACTTCTAAAATACTAAAACCATCATTTAATAAATAACAAATCAATAAGTTTGATATACTCATAAATTAATAGGTTAGATTTCTAAAACAATTACCACTATAGTTAACAAATGCAATTATTGTTTCTATCACAAAAGTAAGATATCCATTAAAATATAAAATTCATGCTTTCACAATTACAATAAGTAAACTAATAATCATAATATATGTTAACGTCAAAGATATCATTCTGAAGAGTTATATAGCTTTAGATAAATCATTTACTAAATCAAGTAAATTGATTAAACAAATCAAAATTTTAAGTTTACCATAAACATTCAATGTTTAAATTAGTAGCTCGAATACATATCAATAAATTTAACCTTCAATTTAACATAACATAAAATAAGTGGGCATAAATTTTCATTTCAAAATCATAGAAACTGAAATACATGTAAGAATGTTCAAAGATATTTCATATAAATCATTTATTACAAGGAAGTTCATAATAACCTTTCTGTCAAAGATTATAGAATGGGGTTTACATGGTATAGTCACCTCACAATTATACATCGTATGATTACAATCATAACCAATTGTGCTAATTTCCTATCACACCCTAATATATGGAATGTGACCAACGTAAAAGGTCACAGTTAAAAAACCTTCTATAAGCCTGGCAATGCAAATTATATACTAAAGACTCACAATTTCATAGATACCTACCTAAACATTTACATGACAATTTTATCGAAAATCTAGCAAAGTTTCCTTTGTTTTTCAAACTTCTAGGCACAAGGCCTATACAAACAAAAAGGGTTACATGCTCATCATAACCTATACAACAAAACAATAAAATGCAGTGGCCTAGATTACATAGTCCGTATCCTACTGGGCATGCAAACACAATCCTACCAATTGTCATGATTTTCACCATTCACATACCTTTATATTTCGCAAAAGACACATCCTCATTTATGCTTTGTATTCTCGTGCACACTAACATAATCTCAGTATGTCTATCCCACATTGACAGTTATAGACTCATGCACTTGATAGACCCTAGACTAAGTTCTGATACCAACTTTGTCACGCCCCAATTTAAGGCATGATTGGCGAGCTTAACACACACTTTGATAATACATAATTCACATGACTTTAAGAAAAATGATGTTTGAAAATCCATTTAAAATATTTGAAAATTTAGTTTCGCTAAAATAAAAAATTTTAACAGAGTTTCCTAGGTTTTTCAAATGTTTACCAAGGTTATAAGCCCTCAATAAAACATGTATGTACAACAATCAATATTAATTCCAAATTGACTAGGATAAAGCAACATCTTTGATTAAATTTAGATGTTTTTTAGGTGATTAATCAAATATGTTTTAAATTGACTATAGAGTCAGTAACATTTTTTTCATATGTTTTATTTTTTATATTTTATTGTAATATCTATTTAATTCTTCTTTCTTGTCCCATGACTAGCAAAATGTAAACAAACAGAAAATTGCCATAAATTAGTGTAATACATGACATGTGGCATTTAGAAAAAGGGGTTAATATTATAATTTTTTATTTAAATATAAAATGTATGTGTTGGAATCGTTAATGTATTTTAAAGCCTCCAAAGTACATTGTTCCTAATTAAAAACAAATACACCTTTATTTGGTGGTTAAATACATTTTTCCTTTATAAACAACATGTACAATTTACAATCATTTTTATTTATAATTTATATTAATTTTCATTTCTACCAATTTTATTAATAAACACTGTTAATTAAAATATAATAGCTAATTAATTAGATCGTTCTTTTTTCATTTTGATTAAAGTGATTTATATATGATATTTAATATTTAATTAGTCATGATGGTGTTGAGTAACACTACTTTATATTAGCATTACTCCTTTCCTTAATACACATCCTTTTATCTTTGTCATGTCCTAATCTATGATACATGGCCAACTTAGAAGATCATTGTAAGAAGACTTTCTACAAGCCTAACAATGCAGTAATCCCCTTGATGTGACACCTAACAACACAGGCATAATTGTCACATCCTTGATCAAATTTTTAACAAAAATCCGACATCGTTTCTTCTATTTTTAGGACCTTAGGCACTAGGTCAATACAATAGATGAGGGCTACATGCCCTACACACAACTTGTACAACAAAATAAAGACCACAAAAGTCCAAATAACATAGTGTAAACAACATACTAGGTGATAACTAGACAAAATCATATAAATAACCTAATTACACCAACTGCCAAAACAAACCATTATTATGCCTTTAAGCTCCGCAATAAGAAATCTACCCAATCAAGGAGCAAACTCTAGACTAGGTAGGTAAAGGTGAACTACAAGAGTGGCTTTAGGCTCTGAAAGCAGGAAAGAAAACAGAGTAAATTTCATAGAAACTCAGTGAGTAGATAATCCATCCAAAAACCTAAAAATTCAATTACAATTCATGTTCAAAAATTAGGTAGTAAAACATACATATATGGGAATGTAACTATCAATTTATAAACATTCTACAGGATAAAAGTTTCAGTTCATCAAGGAAATCAAATCCAATAAATATATTAATCTACAAGTTAAAATAAGGAGCAAAGCATAGCATTTTGAAGAATACTTATCACAATATAGACTAAAAGAAGTCACTAAAGTCTTTCATAATTCTCAAATGATCAAATATCAGAAAAATTCTAAATTTCTAAATACCATTGGAATCCTAAGGTTAATTCCTAAAGATAATTCTACCTAACAAATATTAGTCATCATCATACACCTTATGCTTCCATTAGATATATTCTCCTTATTACTCCAACAGATATAATTCTAATCACAAGTAAACTTAGAGGTTCTTTAAGGAAATTTCCATTGGATTCAAATTTTCTTTTTTTAAAAAAGGCCTAGTCAACAAAATATTTTATATTACTATAGGTATTCAAAAGAAAAGAGCTAATTTCAAACAATTTATAAATTAATTGATCTGACGAAAATGTCATTCATTTTATGTAACATACAGTTTAATAATTTCAGAAATTCAATGTGACAAAATAATACAGTCACTAACACCATACGCACTGATTAATATATAAAAAAATAGAAACATTATAGTATTTCATATTCACATATATATATATATATAACATAATTATAATTTCTAAAAAAAAAAGAAGAAGGAAGAAACAACATTCTAGTTACTTAATAATTTAAGAGCTTCCGAGTAACGAAATTCATTTTCATAAAAAAAGATTCATAAAAGGAATAGAATTATCACTCACCCTTAGTGTAGTAAGCAAATTAATTTATCTTATATCTTTTACGGTTCTTCTCCACAGTGGCCTCAACTAACAAATTTGTCACCCCGGAAAACAAAATAAACTAACAAGATTTATTATTTGAATCAACGAAGAACAGTTTAAATAAATAAGTAACATGATAAACTTGATACCAACAAATGAGGAGTGGATGGAGGGCTTGGACTGGGTCGCTGAAGAAGAGGCTGAGTCTCTGGCAAGCCAAGGTGGCCGGACGGCGGAGTCGTCGCCGTCGGTGAGCAGAGCCGTGGCAGGGCGACAGGGGAAGAGCCCGATCTGGTCCTCTTCAGCAGTTGGCTGAAGCTTGCCAGTCTGGTCTGTTGGAAGTAGCTGCGGCAGCGCCGCCCGAAGTGGCCGACATTCAGTCCGACAAGCAGAACCACGGCATCAACCTCACCAAGAAGCCAGTCCAAGGAAGAGTTGAGGAGGAGTTGAACGGTGTCCAGTGGTCTTCGGTGAACCATCGTCAGGCGTTGATCTCCACCAGACAGTAGCCAGCTCGCATCCTTCCAACGACGCCGGAGCAGCTGAAGCGAGAAGGATATGGCGTGAGCTCGATCCAGAGAGCCAGCAAGAAGAAGAGGAAGCCAGAACAGAAAGAGAAGAAGAAGAAGAAGAAGATGATCGACAGATGCTGGCGGAAAACAAGCAGAAAGAACGAAAGCAGAACAAAGGCTTCGGGTGAGAAAGAGAGAAAGCGCCGGAGAAAAAGCAAAGAAGAAAAGAAGAAAAAAAAGAGAAAAGGAAAAAGAAAAAGAAAAAGAAAAGAAAAAGGGAAAAATTACGTTTTAACCTCAGAATAAATTTAAACACTCACTATAATACATCAAATTTCAAAAAAAAAAAAAATCCGGCACTTAAAATATATTTTAAACAATAAATTATTTAATTCTAACTCACAATTTTATATACTTACTACTGGCTTTGTCCATTGTTTTTCTTGTATCTCCACGAAGAAAATATGCAACTCGCATTTACTAACAGTAACAGCGACGATGGAGCACACAGACTAGGAAGTAGAACCAAGATGCTTCTTTTGAGCATGACGGTTATAAGCCATTGATGCTCAAGATACCAAACCAGAGATATTGCAACACAAACCTTTATTGCCCCCTAATTCTTCAATTCCCTAAAGGCTTTATTGTTAGGAAGTGGACCCTCTAATTGATTGTACGATATGTCAACAGGGGACAAGCTTAACATGCCACTATAACTAGATGGAATGGTACCAAAGAGATTATTATTTGAGAGGTTCAACACCTGCAAGCTTTCCAACATTCCAAGTGTTGTTGGTATTTTCCCATTCAACATATTCTCGCTGAGATCAAGATGCTCAAGGACTTGTAATTTCCCTCACTTACTGGGAATGACTTTACCAACTTTGTTTTTGCTCAAATTCAAGTGCACTAACCTGATAGCCCCCCAGTATATTCAGGTATTGAGCCAATTAAATTATTTGCTGCCAAACCCAACTTTAGAAGTTCTCGCAAGCCCACTTCCACGGGAATGCTTCCTGAAAGTTGACTGTGGCTCATATTAACTTCAACCAATGAGACCAACTTTACCAATTCTTTTTGGAACTTTTCCAGTGAGGCGATTTGAAGAGGATCAAGTCCTTGTAACTTGGCTACCTCAACTAATTCTGGTAGTATGCTACCAGAAAGATTGTTATTGGAGATTTCAAGCCTTGTGAGATTATGACACTTACCCAATTCGATGAAAGTTGGCCATAAAATCAATTGCCACTTAGAATAATAGTATCTAAATTTGGATACACACCAAATACATCTGATATATTTCCTGTTAGGTGGTTTCCATCTAGCCTAACTCTACGAAGGCTAGTGCAATTTTTAAAGGTTCTTGGAACTAAACCTATGAAATGGTCTGTATCAGCATTAAATTTTTGTAATGGCCCACCAAGGAAGATATCATCTCGCAAAATAGCCAATGAAATCGTTCACAGCTAATTGCAAGTTTTCCAAGTTGGGAAGATTATTCATTTCCACTGGAAGTCTACCGCTAAGTTTGGTCATAAACAAGTTTAACTTGGTGAGCTTTGGTAACTTTACTATGGCAGACGGAATAGGCCCAGAAAGGGTATTAATTTGAAGTCCAAGAACACTCAAATAGACCAAGTTGCCTATGGATATAGGAGTTGGTCCAGAAAGCTTGTTTGCAGCTAAGTACAATACGGTGAGCTTTGTTAAGTTTCCAAAAGCAGAAAGAATTGGTCCAGAAAGATTATTTTCATCAAGTTCAAGATTTCCAGATTGGCCGATTTTTCAATGGAGGTAGGAATTGATCCAGAAAATTTATTTGTAGAAAGAAAGAGGTCATACATATTGGTCAAGTTCCATATGGACGTTGGGATTTGGCCAGAAAATTTATTAGTAAACAGTTGACATAACTGAAGGGAGTGGAGATTTCCCGCTTGCTGAGGAAGGGGACCAGAGAAGTCCTTGCTATAAAGGTAAAGAAACTTAACTTTGTCATGTTTCCAATTGTATCAGGGATAGTACCTGAGAGATGGTTACGTGACAAATCAAGTAAACCAAGATTCCTCAATGTCCCTATTTCTTGTGGGATGGAGCCATTTAAGAGTTCTGAGCTATTTCCAAATTAACAAGGTTGGTGATCTCAGATGGAATTTTTCCAGTCAGGTTATTGTAATTGAGAACAAGATAGGAGAGTTTGGACAAGGTACCAATTT
>JANHAO010028276.1:0-10648 GCA_026873985.1 Saraca asoca
TAATATATTAAAATTATAATTTTAATATACATACACATACTAATTAATTAATTATATATTATTTATTATATATTACTAGGCTAACAGATTAATCTACCAGGCTAATCCAATAGTCCGATGGGTTAACTCTTATCAGTTCCAGGCACTTGTCGAGTTAGGTTATTTTGGGCCAGTCCTAGGCGCTTGTTGGGTTGGGTTATTTCGAGTCAATCCCTTACTAGGTCAGGCCACTATTATTGTTTTCTGTATTAGTCCAAATCTCAGACTAGGTAAAATTATACCAGTCCCAGGCTAACCCGTTAAACACAACTCATTTTAACACCTCTAACTATAATGTCTTCTGATTGACCTTTAATGTCATTACTGGTTTTGGAGCTTCCACATGATGTGGATACTTGCAAATAGAAGGAAGCCTATCTAACTTTAATTTGCCATCTTCTAATGTCTGTAAAAGGCACTCTAAGATCAAAGGGATGACTGTATCCATCATACGCTTTGTGGCTTATTAACTTTAAAAACCTATCATCGGAATTTGAACAAGTTCCAACATCCTTATTATAGCCCAAGGAAAAACATGGGGTTGGATGGTTATGCTTAAAAAACATAAATATTTCCATATAAGGGAGGGTCTTTGGATTTAATAGTCTACCTACTGAGAGGTAAAGACCTTTCCCTAGAAGTTTGTTTATGTTTCTAAATTACGAAAGTCATTTTTACAAAAAAAAAAAAAAAAGAAAAGAAAATGAATGAAAGTCTTAAAAGAGAAAAAACTACTTGAAACAGAAATTATTTAGAAGGGTAAGGTTAAAAATAAAATCAAAATCAAAATTCTTGAAAGATATTAGGTGGGAACTCTTTCAAAGGAATTTATATTTAAAAAAAAAACTTCAAGGACAAAAATCATTTCTTTAAAACTCTTCAAATTTTTTTAAAGTAAAATATTTCAAGACAAAATCCTTGAAAGTTATTTTCAAAATAAAATATTTCAGCATAAAATCTTTAAAAAATATTTCAAAACAAAACTCCTAGTAGTTGTTTTGAAAATAAAATATTTCAAGAATTTCTTGAAAGAAATTTTGAAACAAAAAGGTATTTCAAGTCAAAATTTCTAGAAGAAGTTTGGAAAATAAAAGGTATTCAGGCTAAAACTCCTGAAATTTATTTTTAAAATAAAATATTTCATAATAAAATATTTAGAAAAAGTTTTAAAACAAAAAATGTTCCAAGCTAAAATGCCTAGAAGTTATTTTCAAAATAAATTATTTCAAGACAAAATCCTAAAAGAAGTTTTGAAACAAATATATATATATATATATATATTAGGCTAAAACTTTTTGAAATTATTTTCAAAATAAAATATTTGATGACAAAATCTTTAAAAAATTTTTTGAATATATATATATATATATATATTAGGATAAAATCTTTAGAAAAAATTTTGAAACAAAAATATTTCCTAAACAAAAACTCCTGAAAGTTATTTTCAAAATAAAATATTTCACGACAAAATCTTTAGAAGAAGTTTTGAAACAAAAATATTTTAGACTAAAACTCTTAGAGGTTATTTTCAAAATAAAATATTTCAAGACAAAATCCTTAAAAAAATTTGAAATAGAAAATATTTTAAGCTGAAACTCCTGAAAATTATTTTCAAAATAAAATATTTTAAGATAAAAATCTCAAAAAAATAGTTTTTGAAATAGAAAATATTTCCAATACAAAACTCTAGGAAACTATTTTCAAAACAACATATTTCAAGATAAAAGCCCATGGAATAAGTTTTTGAAATAAAAAAAAAACATTTCAAGATAAAATTCCTGAAATTTGTTTTAAAAAAATAACATTTTAGGATAAAATCTTAAAAGAAGTTTATGTAAAACAAAAAAAATAAAATATTTTAAAATAAATTCTAAAGAGCTGTTAAAAAAAATTCTAGGATAAAGTTTTTGGGAAAATAGTTTTTTTTTTAATAGAAAACATTCTATGATAAAGATCCTAGAAGTCATTTTTAAAACAAAATCTTCAGAAGAAATTTAAAAAAAAAAATAAAACAAAACATTTCAAGATAAAAGTATCTAGAAAAAGTTAAAATATGTATAAATAATTTAAGATAAATCTCTAAAAAATTGTTTTCAAAATAAAAGTATTATAGGATAAAATTTCTAAAAGAAAATTAAAAGAAAGACTTATTTATTTATTATAGCACAAATAAATATGTACAAACCAAAAAATACAGTTAAACCAAATGACAAATATAATATTTAATTGTAATTACGGCCAAATTGACAAACTCTACTTAGTGCAAGAAAGTATTACCCGTAAAAATCCTCGAAAGATCAATAAGAAAAAGTTTGAAACGTTCAAAGAACAAAAGCATATTTTAATGGTTGTATCACTTTGATGCTCTTTGAAGCAACCAGCAGCATGCATGCACTAATTAAGAAGCATCATTAAGGCTAAAGGGCTTTAACTTTTTCCTGTGCAAAGGCCATGACAATCACGCACAGCAAAAGCTTTGTTTTCAATTAACAGTTTAATTATTAAGTCCATTATTAGAGTCCTAATTATGCGGTCTAATCTTAGTGACCACAAATCGATAGATAATAAATATTTCACTGTCCTAGTCACCAACTTATCTCCACAGAAACATGATAGAAATTGAAGCAGTTCATTTTATTAAGGCAGAATATTTTGATTGTGCCAGGAAAATAGTTTTTTTGATTGATTTTTAATGGATTTGAATGGTTTTGGCAATTTGATAAGGTGAATTCGTTATTTAATTTAATAATTATTTATTTCTTAAAAAATTTAGTAAATAATAAATTATAATGCTTTATTTTAAAAGAAAATCTAATGAATATAATAAATTATAATTATACATTTTTAAAGCAAAAATATAAAAATAATAATAAATTATAATAATCAATTTCTTATAAAAAATTTAATCTAATAAACAATATATTAGAATTTAAAATATTATCCAAGTAAAAGAATATTTAAATAAATTATAAAATATATTTATGTCTTTGTATATTGTTTTACATATAAACATCTAATAATAGACTGCTAAGAGTGTAAGTGTATTTGGCACATTAAAAAAAGATTGCTTTTAGCTTAGTGAGGTAATCAAACAATACCTTTTTTTTTTTTTAACATTTTAGAGATATTTAATAAATTTATTTTTTAAAAACAAAAAAAAAAGTATTTTTTTTATAAGTGTCATAGAGTTGCTTATAACTTATCAAAAGAGAACTTTTTATTTTTTATTTTTCAATTTATGGATCTTCTTTTAGTTAATTGGCATGTCATATTCTAATTATACAAGTCCATGTCCTAATTTGAAAAGATAATACAAGAAAAAAAAACTCAAACACGTTCTTTTTTCTTTTTTATGTATCAATATTTTTTTAATATTACAGTATTTTCAATGGTTATTCTTTTTCCACAAAGTTAAAGGATGATAAACAAATACATTCACACATTATTACATATTTGCCTTATGCCCATTTTAACATAAACAAAAGAAAAATTAGTAGGCAAATAAATAAATATGTAATCTCATATAATATAAATAATTAAATTTTAGATATTTATCTTATTTTTGAATATCTTGATTGTAAAATATATTTTGATATTAGAATAAATATAAATTAATTTATTTCATATATCTAATATTAACATATTTTTTTATGTAATTTTATATTTATAAGTTAGTTCAATATTTAATTTTATCATACATTTTTCATACAATTAATTAACTTGTCAACTTTCAGCTGGCAGTTAACAACTAATTTAACAGTTACTTAGCCACAAACAGATTCTAAATTTATCAAACATTTTCATATAAATAACTAATTATATTAACTAATCAAAATAATTAATATAATCAATTATCAACTAATCGCTAATATAATTGACCAATTGTCAAATAAAGTCTATATCTATAATTTTAAATTTCCGGTATATAATGTTGCAAAATTCACGCTTACAATGTTATAGATAATTGTAAATTGATTATCAAATACAGCCTATATCTATAATTTTAAATTACCATTGTATGATGTTACAAAATCAAACTTAAAGATGTTATAAATAATCGTAATCACTGTGATCCAAATCATTAAAATTTGCAATTACAGGTCACAATTAAAAGAATGAAAGTAATTTCACTCAAAATTTAACTCGTTGTGCTTGGTTGTATGTGAAAAATTGAAGGTTTGATTTGAGAGTAACATCACTCGTAATCTATACATCTGTCTGGTACTTATTTGTTATTTTATGGGGCAACAAATAATTACTTCTTGAGGGACAGCCAGTGAGACCTTTAACCAACCCAGTGTCCGAAGCATCAATCCACAAAAATAGTTCAGTTTCCACTGCATATTTATGATACATTGTATCATAATTTATAAGAAATGAAAATAACTACAATCAACCTATACCTCATGCATACAACCATGATGCAATTTCCAAAAAAAAATTATATATAATTCAAATAGTATTAGTATTAATTTCAAGACAAATTTAACAAGATCGAATATTTATTTAGGAGGGCATTTGGCTCAATGTATGCAAATAAAAAGAGAATGAAATCAAATAAAAAAATAAAAATGATGATAACTATTATTTTTTTATTTATTTGATTCAGTTAATGAATTAAATCACATTACTTATGATTCTCATTTTTGCTGTTTGGTTAAGTGATGTTTAATGATGATGAATGATGATCTATGACATAAGTGGCTAAAGGTGGTGAATGGTGGGCAATGATTATTTTTTCAGTTGGTTGGAGAATGAAATCACACTACTTATTAGTAGTAAATGATAGTAGGCGCTGATGAGTAATGATTCATAGTGGTAGGTGATTGTGAACAATAATCAACGATAGTAATTGATAGTCAACAATAATTGATGATAATAATTAGTGACAGGTGGTGATTAATGGTGGTAGTTGGTAGTGGACGGTAATTAATAATAATTGATAATAATGTGTAGTGGTCAACAATGTTAAATATTGGAAGATGATAGTCAATAATAATAATGGTGATGGATAATGACCAATGGTAAAAGATGATAATAGACGGTGATCAACGATGAAAAATAGTGGTGGATAATGGTTGATAATTATAGACGATGATGAATGATGATTAATAACAAAAGGTGGTTGTGGACTTTGATTAACGATGAAATATAGTATAGATAATAGTTAATAGTGGAAGATTGTAGTGATTTGATACAGTGAAAATTTAGCAAAGTGAAAAAAGTAAAGGGACAAGAGTTTTTTTTTTTTCTCGTAGGCAACATTTTTTAAAATCTTAGATGAATAAAAGATTTCAAATAAAAAAAATTATTAAAATTAAGTAACAATAACATATTACATTATATGTGAATCAAATATTTAATAATAAAATTAAGTTTTTGATTTCAAAATGAGTCCCTAAAATTTTCCAAATATTATCCATAAATTTCTATAAATCAATTCCCTTAAACTTTGACCTCATTATATTGTTTAGAAAAATGATTAAAAAAACACTATTTACATTGTTTTTATATTTATTTCTCTTTCATTTTCCTTTTCGAATGAGAAAAGAAATATTTTTTATTTATAAAAAGAAATAATTGAATCAATAAATGAATACAAGAGAATGCAATCCAAAATAATACAAATAATATTATTTAAGGAAAAGAGAGAGAGAGAGAAAGAGCATACTGTACACCACAATTAATGTACAAATAGGCTTGACAACGACCATCGCAATCTTTAGCTCATTTTTGGTGTGGCGTTAACCACCGCGGGCCACCTGCACAGGATGGTGGATTCCCCTCCCAACCAATCATCCAAGGACCAAAGTCTACGTGATTTGATGCAAATAGTTTCACCCTTTTTTTTATTTTATTGTAATATTATTCGTTTTTGTTCTTAGTAATTAAAGCATTGATAACTTGATGGAATTGGAAGCCAATGTTCATCAACAACTGACTATCATCTTTTAAGATTGCAGGCTGATGGCTGATTCAATGCTTGCAGACTTAACAGGCTTTCATATAATTAATTTCACAATATCATTATTATTTTATTATTTTATTTTGATGAAATAAAAATGAATAAAAATTTATTTAATATTTATTAAATATCTAAAATATAAAAAATTTTCAAAAATAATCATATACCACTACATCATTAAAAATAATTACTAACTCATTTATTTTTTAAGTCTCTAATAAAACTCATCAGCTTAAGGAATATTTTTTGGCAATCTGATCTTTCTTTGTGTTTTTTAGCTGTACCAAATCGATAAAAACACAATGATTTCTTCACTTTCGTTTTCCTTCGTCACATACAACCTATGCAAGCAACCTTCCCCAGACACCATGGTTTCCTCAATAATTTTTTGGAAGATAATATAAAATAAGAAAAAACAAAAGATTAAATTAAGATATAACCCAAAATGCATTCTAAAAAAATATCAAATTTCACTTAAAAAAATATCTGCGGCAAATAATGATTTCTTTTTATGCTCCTACAATTATATTTCTTTTACTTTTAATTTTATTTATTGGAATTTAGTTAATTAAAGTCGAAATAAAGAGTAGGAGAAAATGTGGGGTTATCCTAATAAATCTTTATGTACTATCTGATCAAGTAATAATGTTGGTCATCAACTTGAGCTAATCCTGCCGTGGGTCCATATTTATAAGCATCAGTCTCATCATGCCCATTACATTAATTAATCCAATCTATAATTATAGGGATATTTTCCTAGCCATAATTAATTTTGCCAATGATGGAAAAAACAACTAATTTTTTTATTAGGAGAAATAAAGGGAAACAAATAGGTTTTTTCCTTTTTTTTCTGGACGTTTTGACCCGAAAACTAGTGATCACAATATCTTTTTTACCTACCCTTCATTTATTCCTATTTTCCATTAATAATCATTAAACCTTTTTTTTTTTTAAATATGCAGATTTTATATGGTGCATAGATTTTCATGCAAAATTCCATAAATAAAATATATTAATGTGATTAATTATTTATAATAGACAAAAATGAGAATATTCAAAGAGAGAGGGACAAAAATAAGTCCAGACCTGTCCCTCTTGCATTTTTTTTTGGTCAATTTTTTATTTAAATTTTTTATTGTGATGCATAATTTTAATATAAAAAATTTATAGTTATCTTTTTCTTAAATTGACATTCTACATTTTATAAAAAAAAAAAAATTGAATACATCCATGTTTGGCCTTCATGTCTCTAAGTTTTTTTTTTTTTTTTATTACACACACAAACACCCATATACATATATGTATATATATATATATATATAGAGAGAGAGAGAGAGAGAGAGAGAGAGAGAGACACACACGGATCCGTATGAAATTGAAGATATTTTTTTTTTTTTATGTTTTCCATACATAAGATTTTTGACTTTACGCTGAAATTATTTATATATGAATTTTGATGATTTAAAATTGTTTATGGAAAAAATCTTAATACACTTTTAAAAAAATGGTGTATGATATATCTGTGGTGCTTATCAAACTATGAGTCTAGTCTATGAAAAGAAATTTATCTCTTTTGAGGGTGATTCCAACAACACCCTTGTTTGATATATTAATTTATGATTAATTGTATATAATGCAATATTAATCTATGATTAATTGTATAAAAAACACAAATATTTATACAAATTTACTGGCATCATATGCTGGCCTTAAACAGTACCCATCTCCCTCCATCTTTTTTCACTTTCCCTTTGTTAAAGCCAGCTCTTGCAGACTTTAATGGCCGCTTGAAGCACTTTTTCTCTCCTTCTATCTATTTTCCTACGTTTACATTCACTTTTCAGGATTTTAAAGGTTAGTTTTTGCTCTTTTATTTTGTTATTCTGAATTTTTCTTCATATTTCAGCTGATTTATTTGAGGGAATCCATTTCTAGTTGCCAAATTATTCTGACAACTGGTTCTCGAAATTTCTACTCTTTCTTCACTTTGAACTTAGCTGTATCACTTTGTCCTTTTCTTCTGTTTCTTTTTCTTTGTATAAGTGAATGGTGATTGGGGATACTGGCCTGGGAAACTTGAATTTTTATGCTTTCGTGCTATATAGCTTCCAATTGAGCTTCACCTTCCTTTACTTTGTGTTCTCTGAATTTATAGTTTAAGAGGATAGTTAACTGATTCTTTCTATGAAGAAAGCATGACAGCAGATATTATATATTTATGTTTTGTTTTGTTTCAGCCAAAAAGCAATCACTGCAATTGAGCTTGTTTTTTTTTTTTTTTTTTTGTTTAAACCCTGATTACAAGCTTTATGGGGAAGCTTTTTCAAAATTTGCACTTTTAGATGAGAGACATGGGAAGATGAAAATGATATTTGAGATTTAAATATTTAATTTAGCTTTGATTCTAGCAGATACTTTCAAAGTTAACATAGCCTACGTGAAAATCTAACTTGTTTGACTTATCTTTTGGCATGATTAGCTAGGAAAAAATGTTTGCAACAGGGAGAGATGAAGAATCAGGTGGTCCTAGTTGGGGTGCCTCGTTTCTTATGCAGACAACAGAGGATGTAGCCAAAGCTGTAGCTGCTGCTGTACATTCTCCGAGCCCATCTGTGATCTTTTCTTCAAGAGATGATAATGGCGGTAGCCCGCTTCAAAGGCTGCAGCATCGAGTTACAAAAATGATAAAAGGATTTTCAAGCCCTCCTGAAGTTAAAATGACAAATTACAATCCTGAAGACCTGACTAGTCAGAAGCGCCAATGGTCAAATTTTCATTTGCAATACTTGGTACATTCTTTTGCTTCCATGTACCAGAATTACATCCTCATTGTACTTCTATGTTTATGAACTATTAAGGAAAACTTAAGCCTTCTCAGTTTAATATCAAAAGAAAGAAAAGGGAGCTTTAAGTTCATAGAACTAGACTGTCCCTAATTTTTGCTACTAGAACAGGATCATAGGTCTTGGAAAGAGCCAACACGGCTTTTCGAGAGCATGATAGTTGTTGGACTCCACCCTAATTGTGATCTCCAGGAATTGCAAAGACAATATGTTGCTAGAAGGTTTGAAGGTTCTGGTAAATTGAGAAGCACTCTTGGTTGTCAGAATCAACCCCTTATGGAACCCAATCTCGAACCTCAGGTTGTGATCCTTGAAACTGAGATTCATATAGTTATATTAACAATTTTACTAATTATTATGGTTGTGATTAATTTTCTATTACAATATATCAGTATCAAGAGCACTGCATGTTGGAATCTTTTGCAGGTCTTATTAGTTTATCCTCCAGAAAAGCAGCTGCCTCTTTCATATAAGGATCTTCTTTCTTTTTGCTTCCCTGGAGGCTTGGAGGTTAGGTGTATGCTTGATGAACTTTAGACTTTTATCCTGTAATGTTTATTATCATGTTCTTACTTTGGCAGAATAATGCTGAAAATGATATTTTGCCAATGCAATTGCTTTTAGGACGCTTTTCAGTTTATATATTTGTTCAATTTGAGAAGGGGGGGGGGGGGGGGGGGAAAGCACTTTCGGTTTGAAATTTTTTCAGTTTCTTGCCCTGTGTGTATTTATATCTTTTGTTTAATTTTTGTTTCCAAGGGATTTGGGATTAATGTTATTGTTATAATACCAGAGATATAATCTTTGTAACTAATTTTCTCTATTTACTTCTAATATATGTACACTTTTTATAAAATACCGTAATAGTGTCCTAATGAATAAGAAAATTTAACAGTGAGAATAATACTTGTATTTTATTATTATTTTTTTTTTAAATCTTCAGCCAGAGTTGATTTATGTAAAGTTCTACTGTGGAAACTAAGCCATGGAACCATTTACTTTTCTATCCTGTCTTATATTTAATTTTTTCCAAATTTGAGCAACTCTACTGAATTGAATTTTTCTTGATTGTGATTTTAGGTTTGTGCTGTTGAGAAAACCCCTTCCATGAGTGAATTAAATGAAATTCTTCTTGCTCAGGTATATTAAGCTGCATTATATTTTTAATTATATTGATATATATATATATATATATATATTTTTTTGTCTTAAGAGGAAATTGTACTACCTGGCTAAGCTTCTTCCTAGTTCATAGCAAGCAAATGTATGCTTATATATTTCCTCTTCCCCCTTAAGTGATAGACCAATCCACCAACCTTCTGACTTGCTATGGCCATCTTTGCCAATCTGGTTTGCCGGCATCCACAAATCTAATTATTCATGTACATAATAGCAGAGAGTGGAAAAATTAAAGCAGAATTAATACTTAACAATGGAAAAAAATTTTGAGTATGTCATATTGCACTTAGTTGAATTATTGATACTAAATAATCATTCTTTCTGATATAGGATTTCCCCGGCTAGTTTTCATGCATTTAGTGCATTCACTAGGATACAGACACATGTTGCAGAATGGTGTTCATGAACCATTTTATGCTTCCCTAAAGGATTGTTGTCCCTTAGAAGGCTTTATAGTTGTTTGCTTCATACACATGATTCAATTAGGCTTGGTGTCAAATACTTTTTGTATTTATGTTAACTATGCCAAAGCCTTATCATCAGATTTTAATTACCTAAACTGTTGTACAACCTTTATATATATTTTCAACACTGATTCCATGTGGTGTGGTTCTTGTATCAT